>BTHF01000124.1:0-51537 GCA_033242345.1 Citrus unshiu
GGGGCCGCCGTGTACCAAAAATAGGCCACGGGCACAGCCGTGCCCAAAAATAAGCGGCCGAAGGTCCCGTCCCCAAGTTCGTCCGCCGCAAAAATGCCCAAAAAATGGGGTGGGCTATAGCCTTGGGGGGAGGGGCTGGCCAAGTTCGTCCGCCAGAGTCGGAATGGGGCCAGACTTTGCGAGGGGCCTCCGTGTGCCAAAAATAGGCCGCGGTCACTGCCGCACCCAAAAATATGCGCCCGAAGGTCCCGTCCACAAGTTCTTCCGCCGCAAAATTGCCCAAAAAACGGGTGGGCTATACCCTTGGGGGGAGGGGCTGGCCAAGTTCGTCCGCCGGATTCGGAATGGGGCCAGACATTGCGAGGGGCCTCTGTGTGCCAAAAAATAGGCCGTGGGCACTGCCGCGCCGAAATATAAGCGCCCGAAGGTCCCGTCCCCAAGGTCGTCCGCCGCAAAAATGCCCAAAAAACGGGTGGACTATAGCCTTGGGGGGATGGGGCTGGCCAAGTCCGGCTGGGAATGGGGCCAGACTTTGCGAGGGGACTCCGTGTGCCAAAAATAGGCCGCGGGCACGGCTGCGCCCGAAGGTCCCGTCCTCAATTTCCTCCGCCGCAAAAATGCCCAACAAACGCGTGGGCTATAGCCTTGGGGGGAGGGGCTGACCAAGTTCGTCCGCCGGCCTCGGAATGGGGCCAAACTTTGCGAGGGGCCTCCGTGTGCGAAAATAGGCCGCAGCCACTGCCGCACCCAAAAATAAGCACCCGAAGGTCCCGTCCCCAAGTTCGTCCGCCTCAAAAATGCCCAAAAAAACGTGTGGGCAATAGCCTTGGGGGGAGGGTCTGGCCAAGTTCATCCGCCGAACTAGGAATGGGGCCAGACATTGCGAGGGGCCTCCGTGTGCTAAAAATAGGCCGCGGGCACTGCCGTGTCCAAAAATAAGAGCCCGAAGGTCCCGTCCGCTAGTTCGTCCGCCGCAAAATTGCCCAAAAAACGGGTGGGCTATAGCCTTGGGGGGAGGGGCTGGCCAAGTTAGTCATCGGGACTCGGAATGGGGCCAGACATTGCGAGGGGCCTCCGTGTGCCAAAAATAGGCCGCGGGCACTGCCGCACCCAAAAATAAGAGCCCGAAGGTCCCGTCCGCAAGTTCGTCCGCCGCAAAATTGCCCAAAAAACGGGTGGGCTTTAGCCTTGGGGGGAGGGGCTGGCCAAGTTCGTCCGCCGCACTAGGAATGGGGCCAGACTTTGCGAGGGGCCTCCGTGTGCCAAAAATAGGCCGCGGGCACTGTCATGCCCAAAAATAAGCACCCGACGGTCCCGTCCCCAAGTTCGTCCGCCGCAAAAATGCCAAAAAACGGGTGGGCTATAGCCTTGGGGGGAGGGGCTGGCCAAGTTCGTCCGCCGGACTCGGAATGGGGCCAGACTTTGCGAGGGGCCTCCGTGTGCCAAAAATAGGCCGCGGGCACGGCCGCTCCCAAAAATAAGCGCCCGAAGGTCCCGTCCCCAAGTTCGTCCGCCGCAAAAATGCCCAACAAACGGGTGGGCTATAGCCTTGGGGGGAGGGGCTGGCCAAGTTCATCCGCCGGACTCAGAATGGGGCCAGACTTTGCGAGGTGCCTCCGTGTGCCAAAAATAGGCCGTGGGCACTGCCGCGCCGAAATATAAGTGCCCGAAGGTCCCGTCCCCAAGGTCGTCCGCCGCAAAAATGCCCAAAAAAACGGGTGGGCTATAGCCTTGGGGGGAGGGGCTGGCCAAGTTCGTCCGCCGGACTCGGAATGGGGCCAAACTTTGCGAGGGGCCTCCGTGTGGGAAAAATAGGCCGCGGGCCACTGGCGCTCCCAAAAATAAGCGCCCGAAGGTCCCGTCCCCAAGTTCGTCCGCCGCAAAAATGCCCAACAAACGGGGTGGGCTATAGCCTTGGGGGGAGGGGCTGGCCAAGTTCATCCGTCGGACTCAGAATGGGGCCAGACTTTGCGAGGTGCCTCCGTGTGCCAAAAAATAGGCCATGGCACTGCCGCGCCGAAATATAAGTGCCCGAAGGTCCCGTCCCCAAGTTCGTCCGCCGCAAAAATGCCCAAAAAACGTGTGGGCTATAGCCTTGGGGGGAGGGGCTGGCCAAGTTCATCCGTCCGAACTAGGAATGGGGCCAGACCATTGCGAGGGGCCTCCGTGTGCCAGAAATAGGCCGCGGGCACTGCCGTGCCCAAAAATAAGTGCCCGAAGGTCCCGTCCGCAAGTTCGTCCGCCGCAAAATTGCCCAAAAAACGGGTGGGCTATAGCGTTGGGTGGAGGGGCTGGCCAAGTTAGTCATCGGACTCGGAATGGGGCCAGACATTGCGAGGGCCTCCGTGGTGCCAAAAATAGGCCGCGGGCACTGCCGCACCCAAAAATAAGAGCCCGAAGGTCCCGTCCGCAAGTTCGTTCCGCCGCAAAATTGCCCAAAAAATGGGTGGGCTTTAGCCTTGGGGGGAGGGGCTGGCCAAGTTCGTCCGCCGGACTAGGAATGGGGCCAGACTTTGCGAGGGGCCTCCGTGTGCCAAAAATAGGCCGCGGGCACTGTCGTGCCCAAAAATAAGCACCCGACGGTCCCGTCCCCAAGTTCGTCCGCTGCAAAAATGCCCAAAAAACGGGTGGGCTATAGCCTTGGGGGGAGGGGCTGGCCAAGTTCGTCCGCCGGACTCGGAATGGGGCCAGACTTTGCGAGGGGCCTCCGTGTGCCAAATATAGGCTGCGGGCACTGCCGCTCCCAAAAATAAGCGCCCGAAGGTCCCGTCCCCAAGTTCGTCCGCCGCAAAAATGCCCAACAAACGGGTGGGCTATAGCCTTGGGGGGAGGGGCTGGCCAAGTTCATCCGTCGGACTCAGAATGGGGCCAGACTTTGCAAGGTGCCTCCGTGTGCCAAAAATAGAACATGGGCACTGCCGCGCCGAAATATAAGTGCCCGAAGGTCCCGTCCCCAAGTTCGTCCGCCGCAAAAATGCCCAAAAAAACGTGTGGGCTATAGCCTTGGGGGGAGGGGCTGGCCAAGTTCATCCACCGAACTAGGAATGGGGCCAGACATTGCGAGTGGCCTCCGTGTGCCAAAAATAGGCCGCGGGCACTGCCGTGCCCAAAAATAAGAGCCCGAAGGTCCCGTCCGCAAGTTCGTCCGCCGCAAAATTGCCCAAAAAACGGGGTGGGCTATAGCCTTGGGGGGAGGGGCTGGCCAAGTTAGTCATCGGACTCGGAATGGGGCCAGACATTGCGAGGGGGCCTCCGTGTGCCAAAAATAGGCCGCGGCCACTGCCGCACCCAAAAATAAGAGCCCGAAGGTCCCGTCCGCAAGTTCGTCCGCCGCAAAATTGCCCAAAAAACGGGTGGGCTTTAGCCTTGGGGACAGGGGCTGGCCATGTTCGTCCGCCGGACTAGAATGGGGCCAGACTTTGCGAGGGGCCTCCGTGGTGCCAAAAATAGGCCGCGGGCACGGTCGTGCCCAAAAATAAGCACCCGACGGTCCCGTCCCCAAGTTCGTCCGCCGCAAAAATGCCCAAAAAACGGGTGGGCTATAGCCTTGGGGGGAGGGGCTGGCCAAGTTCGTCCGCCGGACTCGGAATGGGGCCAGACTTTGCGAGGGGGCCTCCGTGTGCCAAAAATAGGCCACGGGCACTGCTGCACCCAAAAATAAGCGCCCGAAGGTCCCCGTCCCCAAGTTCATCCGCCAAAAATGCCCAAAAAACGGGTGGGCTATAGCCTTGGGGGGAGGAGCTGGCCAAGTTAGTCATCGGGCCTCGGAATGGGGCCAGACTTTCCGAGGGGCCTCCGTGTGCCAAAAATAGGCCACGGGCACTGCCGCACCCAAAAATATTCACCCAAAGGTCTCGTCCGCAAGTTCGTCCGCCGCAAAATTGCCCAAAAAACGGGTGGGCTATAGCCTTGGGGGGAGGGGCTGGCCAAGTTCGTCCGTTGGACTCGGAATGGGGCCAGACTTTGCGAGGGGCCTCCGTGGTGTGCCAAAAATAGGCCGCGGGCAATGGCGCCGCCCAAAAATAAGCACCCGAAGGTCCCCTCCCCAAGTTCGTCCGCCGCAAAAATGCCCAAAAAACGGGTGGGCTATAGCCTTGGCGGGAGGGGCTGGCCAAGTTCGTCCGTCGGACTTGGAATGGGGCCAGACTTTGCGAGGGGCCTCCGTGTGCCAAAAATAGGCCGCGGGCACTGTCAAGCCCAAAAATAAGCATCCGACAGTCCCGTCCCCAAGTTCGTCCGCCGCAAAAATGCCCAAAAAACGGGTGGGCTATAGCCTTGGGGGGAGGGGCTGGCCAAGTTCGTCCGCCGGACTCGGAATGGGGCCAGACTTTGCCAGGGGCCTCCGTGTGCCAAAAATTGGCCACGGGCACTGCCGCTCCCAAAAATAAGCGCCCGAAGGTCCCGTCCCCAAGTTCGTCCGCCGCAAAAATGCCCAAAAAACGGGTGGGCTATAGCCTTGGTGGGAGGGGCTGGCCAAGTCCGGCTGGGAATGGGGCCAGACTTTGCGAGGGTCTCCGTGTGCCAAAAATAGGCCGCGGGCACAGCCGCGCCCAAAAATAAGTGCCCGAGGGTCCCCTCCCCAAGTTCGTCCGCCGCAAAAATGCCCAAAAAACGGGTGGGCTATAGCCTTGGGGGGAGGGGCTGGCCAAGTTCGTCCGTCGGACTTGGAATGGGGCCAGACTTTGCGAGGGGCCTCCGTGGTGCCAAAAATAGGCCGCGGGCACTGTCAAGCCCAAAAATAAGCATCCGACGGTCCCGTCCCCAAGTTCGTCCGCCGCAAAATGCCCAAAAAACGGGTGGGCTATAGCCTTGGGGGGAGGGGCTGGCCAAGTTCGTCCGCCGGACTCGGAATGGGGCCAGACTTTGCCAGGGGCCTCCGTGTGCCAAAAATTGGCCACGGGCACTGCCGCTCCCAAAAATAAGCGCCCGAAGGTCCCGTCCCCAAGTTCGTCCGCCGCAAAAAATGCCCAAAAAACGGGTGGGCTATAGCCTTGGTGGGAGGGGCTGGCCAAGTCCGGCTGGGAATGGGGCCAGACTTTGCGAGGGGTCTCCGTGTGCCAAAAATAGGCCGCGGGCACAGCCGCGCCCAAAAATAAGTGCCCGAGGGTCCCCTCCCCAAGTTCGTCCGCCGCAAAAATGCCCAAAAAACGGGTGGGGCTATAGCCTTGGGGGGAGGGGCTGGCCAAGTTCGTCCGTCCGGACTTGGAATGGGGCCAGGACTTTTGCGAGGGGCCTCCGTGTGCCAAAAATAGGCCGCGGGCACTGTCAAGCCCAAAAATAAGCATCCGACGGTCCCGTCCCCAAGTTCGGTCCGCCGCAAAAATGCCCAAAAAACGGGTGGGCTATAGCCTTGGGGGGAGGGGCTGGCCAAGTTCGTCCGCCGGACTCGGAATGGGGCCAGACTTTGCCAGGGGCCTCCGTGTGCCAAAAATTGGCCACGGGCACTGCCGCTCCCAAAAATAAGCGCCCGAAGGTCCCGTCCCCAAGTTCGTCCGCCGCAAAAATGCCCAAAAAACGGGTGGGCTATAGCCTTGGTGGGAGGGGCTGGCCAAGTCCGGCTGGGAATGGGGCCAGACTTTGCGAGGGGTCTCCGGTGTGCCAAAAATAGGCCGCGGGCACGGCCACGCCCGAAGGTCCGGTCCCCAATTTAGTCCCGCCGCAAAAATGCCCACAAACGGGTGGGCTATAGCCTTGGGGGGGAGGGGCTGGCCAAGTTCGTCCGCCGGACTCGGAATGGGGCCAAACTTTGCGAGGGGCCTCCGTTGTGCGAAAAATAGGCCGCGGGCACTGCCGCTCCCAAAAATAAGCGCCCGAAGGTCCGTCCCCAAGTTCGTCCGCCGCAAAAATGCCCAAAAAACGGGTGGCCTATAGCCTTGGGGGGAAGGGGCTGGGCAAGTTCGTCCGCCGTACTCGGAATGGGGCCAGATTTTGTGAGGGGCCTCCAGTACCCCCGGTGCCAAAAATAGGCCGTAGGCACAGCCGCGCCCGAAGGTCCCGTCCCCAAGTTCGTCCTTCGCAAAAATGCCCAAAAAATGGGTGGGCTATAGCCTTGGGGGGAGGGCTGGCCAAGTTCGTCCGCCGGCCTCGGAATGTGGCCAGACTTTGCGAGGGCTTCCGTGTGCCAAAAATAGGCCGTGGGGCACTGCCGCACCCAAAAATAAGCCCCCGAAGGTCCCGTCCCCAATTTCGTCCGACGCAAAAATGCCCAAAAAACGGGTGGGCTATTGCCTTGGGGGGAGGGGCTGGCCAAGTTAGTCATCGGACTCGGAATGGGGCCAGACTTTGCGAGGGGCCTCCGTGTGCCAAAAATAGGCGGCGGGCACTGCCGAACCCAAAAATAAGTGCCCGAAGGTCCCGTCCCCAAGTTCGACCGCCAGAAAAATGCCCAAAAAATGGGTGGGCTATAGCCTTGGGGGGAGGGGCTGGCCAAGTTAGTCATCGGACTCGGAATGGGGCCAGACTTTGCGAGGGGCCTCCGTGTGCCAAAAATAGGCCGCGGGCACAGCCGCGCCGAAAAATAAGTGCCCGAGGGTCCCGTACCCAATTTCGTCCGCCGCAAAAATGGCCATAACACGGGTGGGCTATAGCCTTGGGGGAGGGGGCTGGCCAAGTTAGTCATCGGACTCGGAATGGGGCCAGACTTTGCGAGGGGCCTTCCGGTGTGCCAAAAAATAGGCCGTGGGTACTGCCGCCCCCCAAAAATATGCACCCGAAGGTCCCATCCGCAAGTTCGTCCATCACAAAATTGCCCAAAAAACGGGTGGGCTATAGCCTTGGGGGGAGGGGCTGGCCAAGTTCGTATGCCGGACTCGGGAATTGGGCCAGACTTTGCGAGGGGCCTCCGTGTGCCAAAAATAGGCCACGGGCACTGCCGCGCCCAAAAATAAGCGCCCCGAAGGTCCCGTCCCCAAGTTCGTCCGCCTCAAAAATGCCCAAAAAACGGGTGGGCTATAGCCTTGGGGGGAGGAGCTGGCCAAGTTAGTCCATCGGACTCGGAATGGGGCCAGACTTTCCGAGGGCCTCCGGTGTGCCAAAAATAGGCCGCGGGCACTGCCGCACCCAAAAATATTCACCCGAAGGTCCCGTCCGCAAGTTCGGCCGCCGCAAAATTGCCCAAAAAACGGGTGGGCTATAGCCTTGGGGGGAGGGGCTGGCCAAGTTCGTCCGGTCGGACTTGGAATGGGGCCAGACTTTGCGAGGGGCCTCCGTGGTGCCAAAAATAGGCCGCGGGCACAGCCGCGCCCAAAAATAAGCGCCCGAGGGTCCCGTCCCCATGTTCGTCCGCCGCAAAATTGCCCAAAAAACGGGTGGGCTATAGCCTTGGGGGGAGGGGCTGGCCAAGTTCGTCCGTTGGACTCGGAATGTGGCCAGACTTTGCGAGGGGCCTCCGTGTGCCAAAAATAGGCCGCGGGCACTGCCGCGCACAAAAATAAGTGACCGAAGGTCCCGTCGCCAAGTTCGTCCGCCGCAAAAATTCCCAAAAAACGGGTGGGCTATAGCCTTGGGGGGAAGGGCTGGCCAAGTTCGTCTGCCGGACTTGGAATGGGGCCAGACTTTGCGAGGGGCCTCCGGTGTGCCAAAAATAGGCCGCGGGGCAATGCCACGCCCAAAAATAAGCACCTGAAGCTCCCGTCCCCAAGTTCGTCCGTGGCAAAAATGCCCAAAAAACGGGTGGGGCTATAGCCTTGGGGGGAGGGGCTGGCCAAGTTCGTCCGTCGGACTTGGAATGGGGCCAGACTTTGCGAGGGGCCTCCGTGTGCAAAAATAGGCCGCGGGCACAGCCGCGCCCAAAAATAAGCGCCCGAGGGTCCCGTCCCCATGTTCGTCCGCCGCAAAATTGCCCAAAAAACGGGTGGGCTATAGCCTTGGGGGGAGGGGCTGGCCAAGTTCGTCCGTTGGACTCGGAATGTGCCCAGACTTTGCGAGGGGCCTCCGTGTGGCCAAAAATAGGCCGCGGGCACTGCCGCGCACAAAAATAAGCGCCCGAAGGTCCCGTCGCCAAGTTCGTCCGCCGCAAAAATTCCCAAAAAACGGTGTGGGCTATAGCCTTGGGGGGGAAGGGCTGGCCAAGTTCGTCTGCCGGACTTTGAATGGGGCCAGACTTTGCGAGGGGCCTCCGTGTGCCAAAAAGTAGGCCGCGGGCAATGCCGCGCCCAAAAATAAGCACCTGAAGGTCCCGTCCCCAAGTTCGTCCGTGGCAAAAATGCCCAAAAAACGGGTGGGCTATAGCCTTGGGGGGAGGGGCTGGCTAAGTTCGTCCGTCGGACTTGGAATGGGGCCAGACTTTGCGAGGGGCCTCGCGGGTGTGCCAAAAATAGGCCGCGGGCACAGCCGCGCCCAAAAATAAGCGCCCGAGGGTCCCGTCCCCATGGGGTCCCGTCCCCATGTTCGTCCGCCGCAAAAATGCCCAAAAAACGGGTGGGCTATAGCCTTGGCGGGAGGGGCTGGCCAAGTTCGTCCGCCGGACTCGGAATGGGGCCAGACTTTGCGAGGGGCCTCCGTGTGTTAAAAATTTTTGGCCGCGGGCACTGCCGCGCCCAAAAATAAGCGCCCGAAGGTCCCGTCCCCAAGTTCGTCCGCCGTAAAAATGCCCAAAAATCGGGTGGGCTATAGCCTTGGGGGGAGGGGCTGGCCAAGTTAGTCATAGGACTCGGAATGGGGCCAGACTTTGTAAGGGGCCTCCGTGTGCCAAAAATAGGCTGCGGGCTTAGCCGCGACCAAAAATGAGCGCCCGAAGGTCCCGTCCCCAAGTTCGTGCGCCGTAAAAATGACCAAAAAATGGGTGGGCTATACCCTTGGGGGGAGCGGCTGGCCAAGTTCGTCCGCCGGACTCGAAATGGGGCCAAACTTTAAGATGGGCCTCCGTGTACCAAAAATAGGCCGCGGGCACAGCCGCGCCCAAAAATTAGCGCCCGAAGGTCCGGTCCACAAGTTCGTCCGCCGCAAAAATGCCCAAAAAACGTGTGGGTTGTATCCTTGGGGGGTGGGGCTGGCCAAGTTCGTTCGCCGGACTCGGAAAGGGGCCAAACTTTGAGATGGGCCTTCGTGTGCCAAAAATGGGCCGCGGGCACAGCCGCGCCCAAAAATTAATGCCCGAAGGTCCCGTCCCCAAGTTCGTCCGCCGCAAAAATGCCCAAGAAACGGGTGGGCTATAGCCTTGGGGGGTGGGCCTGGCCAAGTTCGTCCGCTGGACTCGGAATGGGGCCAAACTTTGCGAGGGGCCTCCGAGTGCCAAAAATAGGCCGCGGACACAGTCGCGCCCAAAAATAAGAGCCGGGAGGTCCAGTCCCCAAGTTCTTCCGCCGCAAAAATGCCCAAAAAATGGGTGGGCTATAGCCTTGGGGGGTGGGGCTGGCCAAGATCGTCCGCCCAGACTCGGAATGGGGCTAGACTTTGCGAGGGGCCTCCGTGTGCCAAAAATAGGCCGTGGGCACAGCCGCGACCAAAAATAAGCTCCCAAAGATCCGGTCCCCAAGTTCCTCCGCCGCAAAAATGCCCAAAAAATGGGTGGGCCATAGCTTTGGGGGGGTGGGGCTGGCCAAGTTCGTCCGCCGTACTCGGAATGGGGCCAGACTTTGCATGGGGCCTCCGTGTGCCAAAAATAGACTGCGGGCTTAGCCGCGACCAAAAATGAGCGCCCGAAGGTCCCGTCCCCAAGTTCGTGCACCGCAAAAATGCCCAAAAAACGGGTGGGCTATAGCCTTGGGGGTAGGGGCTGGCCAAGTTCGTCCGCCGTACTCGGAATGGGGCCAGACTTTGCGAGGGGCCTCCGTGTGCCAAAAATAGGCCGCGGGCACAGCCGCACCCAAAAATAGGCGCCCGAAGGTCTGGTCCCCAAGTTCGGCCGCCGCAAAAATGCCCAAAAAACGGGTGGGCTATAGCCTTGGGGGGTGGGGCTGGCCAAGTTCTTCCGCCGGACTCGAAATGGGGCCAGACTTTGCGAGGGGCCTCCGTGTGCCAAACATAGGCCGTTGGCACAGCCGCGACCAAAAATAAGTGCCCGAAGGACCGGTCCCCAAGTTCGTCCGCTGCAAAAATGCCCAAAAAACGGGTGGGCTATAGCCTTGGGGGGAGGGGCTGGCCAAGTTCGTTCGCCCGGACTCGGAATGGGGCCAGAGTTTGCGAGGGGCCTCCGTGGTGGCCAAAAATAGGCCGTGGCCAGAGCCGCGCCAAAAAATAAGCTCCCAAAGATTGGGTCCCCAAGTTCCTCCGCCGCAAAAATGCCCAAAAAACGGGTGGGCTATAGTCTTGGGGGGAGGGGCTGGCCAAGTTCGTCCGCCCGGACTCGGAATGGGCCAGACTTTGCGAGGGGCCTCCGTGTGCCAAAAATAGGCCGTGGACACAGCCACGCCCAAAAATAAGCTCCCAAAGATCCAGTCCCCAAGTTCCTCCGCCGCAAAAATGCCCAAAAAACGGGTTGGCCATAGCCTTGGGGGGAGGGGCTGGCCAAGTTCGTCCGCCCCGACTCGGAATGGGGCCAGACTTTGCGAGGGGCCTCCGTGTGCCAAAAATAGGCCGTGGACACAGCCGTGAGCAAAAATAAGCTCCCAAAGATCCAGTCCCCAAGTTCCTCCGCCGCAAAAATGCCCAAAAAACGGGTTGCCCATAGCCTTGGGGGGTGGGGCTGGCCAAGTTCGTCCGCCGGACTCGGATTGGGTCCAGACTTTGCGAGGGGCCTCCTTGTGCCAAAAATAGGTTGCGAGCAAAGCCGCGCCCAAAAATAAGCGCCCAAAGGTCCGGTCCCCAAGTTCATCCACCGCAAAAATGCCGAAAAAATGGGGGGGCTATAGCCTTGGGGGGAGGGGCGGGTCAAGTTCGTCCGCCCGGACTCGGAATTGGGCCAGACTTTGCGAGGGGCCTCCGTATGCCAAAAATAGGCCGCGGGCACAGTCGCGCCCAAAAATAAGCGCCCGAAGGTCCGGTCCACAAGTTCGGCCGCCGCAAAAATGCCAAAAAATTTGTGGGCTATAGCCTTGGGGGATAGGGCTGGCCAAGTTAGTCCGCCCGGACTCGGAATGGGGCCAGACTTTGCGAGGGGCCTCCGTGTGCCAAAAATAGGCCGTGGGTACAGCCGCGACCAAAAATAAGCTCCCAAAGATCCGGTCCCCAAGTTCCTCCGCCGCAAAAATGCCCAAAAAACGGGTGGGCCATAGCTTTGGGGGGTGGGGCTGGCCAAGTTCGTCCGCCGTACTCGGAATGGGGCCAGACTTTGCAAGGGGCCTCCGTGTGCCAAAAATAGGCTGTGGGCTTAGCCGCGACCAAAAATGAGCGCCGGAAGGTCCCGTCCCCAAGTTCGTGCGCCGCAAAAATGCCCAAAAAACGGGTGGGCTATAGCCTTGTGGGGAGGGGCTGGCCAAGTTCTTCCGCCGTACTCGGAATGGGGCCAGACTTTGCGAGGGGCCTCCGGTGTGCCAAAAATAGGCCGCGGGCACAGCCGCGCGCAAAAATAAGTACCCGAAGGTCCGGTCCCCAAGTTTGTCCGCCGCAAAAATGCCCAAAAAAATGCCCAAAAAATGGGTGGGCTATAGCCTTGGGTGTAGCGGCTGGCCAAGTTCGTCCGCCGGACTCGGAATGGGGCCAGACATTGCGAGGGGCCTCTGTGTGCCAAAAATAGGCCGCGGGCACAGCCGCGCCCAAAAATAAGCACCCGAAGGTCCAGTCCCCTAGTTTCGTCCGCCGCAAAATGCCCAAAAAACGGGTGGCTATAGCCTAGGGGGGAGGGGCTGGCCAAGTTCGTCCGCCCGGACTCGGAATGGGGCCCAGACTTTGCGAGGGGCCTCCGTGTGCCAAAAATAGGCCGTTGGCACAGCCGCGCCCAAAAATAAGCTCCCAAAGATCCGGTCCCCAAGTTCCTCCGCCGCAAAAATGCCCAAAAAACGGGTGGGCCATAGCCTTGGGGGGTGGGGCTCGCCAAGTTCATCCGCGCGGACTCGGAATGGGGCCAGACTTTGCGAGGGGCCTCCTTGTGCCAAAAATAGGTTGCGGGCAAAGCCGCGCCCAAAAAATAAGCGCTCAAAGGTCCGGTCCACGAGTTCGTCCGCCGCAAAAATGCCCAAAAAACGGTGGGCTATAGCCTTGGGGGATGGGGCTGGCCAAGTTAGTCCGCCCGGACTCGGAATGGGGCCAGACTTTCGAGGGGCCTCCGTGTGCCAAAAATAGGCCGTGGACACAGCCGCGCCCAAAATAAGCTCCCAAAGATCGGGTCCCCAAGTTCCTCCGCCGCAAAAATGCCCAAAAAACGGGTGGGCCATAGCTTTGGGGGGTGGGGCTGGCCAAGTTCGTCCGCCGTACTCGGAATGGGGCCAGACTTTGCAAGGGGCCTCCGTGCGCCAAAAATAGGCTGCGGGCTTAGCCGCGACCAAAAATGAGCGCCCGAAGGTCCCGTCCCCAAGTTCGTGCGCTGCAAAAATGCCCAAAAAACGGGTGGGCTATAGCCTTGGGGGGAGGGCCTGGCCAAGTTCGTCCGCCGTACTCGGAATGGGGCCAGACTTTGCGAGGGGCCTCCGTGTGCCAAAAATAGCTGCGGGCACAGCCGCACCCAAAAATAGGCGCCCGAAGGTCAGGTCCCCAAGTTCGGCCGCCGCAAAAATGGCCAAAAAACGGGTGGGCTATAGCCTTGGGGGGTGGGGCTGGCCAAGTTCTTCCGCCGGACTCGAAATGGGGCCAGACTTTGCGAGGGGCCTCCGTGTGCCAAACATAGGCCGTGGGCACAGCCGCGCCCAAAAATAAGTGCCCGAAGGACCGGTCCCCAAGTTCGTCCGCCGCAAAAATGCCCAAAAAACGGGTGGGCTATAGCCTTGGGGGGAGGGGCTGGCCAAGTTCGTCCGCCGTACTCGGAATGGGGCCAGACTTTGCGAGGGGCCTCCGTGTGCCAAAAATAGGCTGCGAGCACAGCCGCACCCAAAAATAGGCGCCCGAAGGTCAGGTCCCCAAGTTCGGCCGCCGCAAAAATGCCCAAAAAACGGGTGGGCTATAGCCTTGGGGGGTGGGGCTGGCCAAGTTCTTCCGCCCGGACTCGGAATGGGGCCAGAGTTTGCGAGGGGCCTCCGTGTGCCAAAAATAGGCCGTGGGCACAGCCGCGCCCAAAAATAAGATCCCAAAGATCCGGTCCCCAAGTTCCTCCGCCGCAAAAATGCCCAAAAAACGGGTGGGCCATATCCTTGGGGGGTGGGGCTGGCCAAGTTCGTCTGCCGTACTCGGAATGGGGCCAGACTTTGCGAGGGGCCTCCGTGCGCCAAAAATAGGCTTCGGGCTTAGCCGCGACCAAAAATGAGCGCCCGAAGGTCCCGTCCCCAAGTTTGTGCGCAGCAAATATGCCCAAAGCACGGGTGGGCTATAGCCTTGGGGGGACGGGCTGGCCAAGTTCGTCCGCCGTACTCGGAATGGGGCCAGACTTTGCGAGGGGGCCTCCGTGTGCCAAACATAGGCCGTGGGCACAGCCGCGACCAAAAATAAGTGCCCGAAGGTCCGGTCCCCAAGTTCGTCCGCCGCAAAAATGCCCAAAAAACGGGTGGGCTATAGCCTTGGGGGGAGGGGCTGGCCAAGTTCCTCCGCCCGGACTCGGAATGGGGCCAGAGTTTGCGAGGGGCCTCCGTGTGCCAAAAATAGGCTGTGGGCACAGCCGTGCCCAAAAATAAGCTCCCAAAGATCCGGTCCCCAAGTTCCTCCGCCGCAAAAACGCTCAAAAAACGGGTGAGCCATATCCTTGGGGGGTGGGGCTGGCCAAGTTCGTCCGCCGTACTCGGAATGGGGCCAGACTTTGCGAGGGGCCTCCGTGCGCTAAAAATAGGCTGCAGGCTTAGTCGCGCCCAAAAAGAAGCGCCCGAAGGTACGGTCCACGAGTTCGTCGCCGCAAAAATGCCCAAAAAACGGGTGGGCTATAGCCTTGGGGGGGAGGGGCTGGCCAAGTTCGTCCGCCGGACTCGAAATGGGGCCAGACTTTGCGAGGGGCCTCCGTGTGCAAAAAATAGGCCGCGGGCACAGCCATGGCCAAAAATAAGTGCCCCAAGGTCCGGTCCCCAAATTCGGACGCCGCAAAAACGCCCAAAAACCGGATGGGCTATAGCCTTGGGGGGTGGGGCTGGCCAAGTTCGTCCGCTGGACTCGGAATGGAGCCAGACTTTGCGAGGGGCATCCGTGTGCCAAAAATAGGACGCCGGCATAGCCGCGCCCAAAAATAAGCGCCCGAAGGTCCGGCCCCCAAGTTCGGCCGCCGCAAAAATGGTCAAAAAACGGGTGGGCTATAGCCTTGGGGGGTTGGGCTGGCCAAGATCGTCCGCCGGACTCGAAATGGGGCTTGACTTTGCGAGGGGCCTCCGTGCACCAAAACTAGGCCGCGGGTACAGCCGTACACAAAAATAAGTGCCCGAAGGTCCGGTCCCCAAGTTCGGCCGCCGCAAAAATGCCCAAAAAACGGGTGGGCTATAGCCTTCGGGGGTGGGGCTGGCCAAGTTCATCCGCCGGACTTGGAATGGGGCCATACTTTGTGAGGGTATTCGTGTACCAAAAATAGGTTGTGGGCACAGCCGCGCCCAAAAATAAGCGTCCAAAGGTCCGGTCCCCAAGTTCGTCCGCCGCAAAAAATGCCCAAAAAACGGGTGGGCTATAGTCTAGGGGGGTGGGGCTGGCCAAGTTCGTCCGCCGGACTCGGAATGGGCCCAGACTTTGCGAGGGGCCTCCGTGTGCCAAAAATAGGCCGCGGGCACAGCCGCGCCCAAAAATAAGTGCCCGAAGGTGCGGTCCCCAAGTTCGTCCGCCGCAAAAATGCCCAAAAAACGGGTGGGCTATAGCCTTGGGGAGTGGGGCTGGCCAAGTTCGTCCGCCGGACTCAGAATGCAGCCAGACTTTGCGAGGGGCCTCTGTGTGCTAAAAATAGGCCGCGGGCATAGGTACTCCAAAAATAAGCGCCCGAAGGTCCGGTCCCAAGTTCGTCCGCCTGAAAAATGCCCAAAAAACGGGTGGGCTATAACCTTGGGGGGTAAGGCTGGCCAAGTTCGTCCGCCGGACTCGGAATGGGGCCAGACTTTGCGAGGGGCCTCCGTGTGCAAAAAATAGGCCGCGGGCACAGCCATGCCCAAAAAATAAGTGCCCGAAGGTCCGGTCCCCAAATTCGGACGCCGCAAAAACGCCCAAAAACCGGATGGGCTATAGCCTTGGGGGGGTGGGGCTGGCCAAGTTCGTCCGCTGGACTCGGAATGGAGCCAGACTTTGCGAGGGGCATCCGTGTGCCAAAAATAGGCCGCCGGCATAGCCGCGCCCAAAAATAAGTGCCTGAAGGTCCGGCCCCCAAGTTCGACCGCCGCAGAAATGGCCAAAAAAACGGGTGGGCTATAGCCTTGGGGGGTTGGGCTGGCCAAGTTCGTCCGCCGGACTCGAAATGGGGCTTGACTTTGCGAGGGGCCTCCGTGCACCAAAAATAGGCCGCGGGTACAGCCATACACAAAAATAGGTACCCGAAGGTCCGGTCCCCAAGTTCGGCCGCCGCAAAAATACCCAAAAAACGGGTGGGCTATAGCCTTCGGGGGTGGGGCTGGCCAAGTTCATCCGCCGGACTTGCAATGGGGCCATACTTTGCGAGGGTATTTGTGTACCAAAAATAGGCTGCGGGTACAGCCGCGCCCAAAAATAAGTGCCCGAAGGTCCGGTCCCCAAGTTCGTCCGCCGCAAAAATGCCCAAAAAGCGGGTGGGTTATAGTCTAGGGGGGTGGGGCTGGCCAAGTTCGTCCGCCGGACTCGGAATGGGCCCAAACTTTGCAAGGGGCCTCCGTGTGCCAAAAATAGGCCGCGGGCACAGCCGCGCCCAAAAATAAGTGCCCGAAGGTGCGGTCCCCAAGTTCGTCCGCCGCAAAAATGCCCAAAAAACGGGTGGGATATAGCCTTGGGGGGCGGGGCTGGCCAAGTTCGTCCGACGGACTCGGAATGCAGCCAGACTTTGCGAGGGGCCTCTGTGTGCCAAAAATAGGCCGCGGGCATAGGTTGTCCAAAAATAAGCGCCCGAAGGTCCGGTCCCCAAGTTCGTCCGCCGCAAAAAGCCCAAAAAACGGGTGCGCTATAGCCTTGGGGGGTGGGGCTGGCCAAGTTCGTCTGCCGGACTCGGAATGGGGCCAGAGTTTACGAGGGGCCTCTGTGCCAAAAATAGGCTGCGGGCACAGCCGCACCCAAAAATATCACCGGAAGGTCCGGTCCCCAAGTTCGTCCGCCGCAAAAAATGCCCAAAAAAACGGGTGGGCTATAGCCTTGGGGGGTGGGGCTGGCCAACTTCATCTGCCGGACTCGGAATGTGGCCAGAGTTTACGAGGGGCCTCCATGCCAAAAATAGGCTGCGGGCACAGCCGAGCCCAAAAATAAGAGCCTGAAGGTCCCGTCCCCAAGTTCGTCCGCCGCAAAAATGCCCAAAAAATGGGTGGCCTATAGCCTTGGGGGGTGGAGCTGGCCAAGTTCGTCCGCCGGACTCGGAATGGGGCCAGACTTTGCGAGGGGCCTCCGTGTGCCAAAAATAGGCCGCGGGCACAGCCGCGCCCAAAAATAAGTGCCCGAAGGTGCGGTCCCCAAGTTCGTCCGCCGCAAAAATGCCCAAAAAACGGGTGGGCTATAGCCTTGGGGAGTGGGGCTGGCCAAGTTCGTCCGCCGGACTCAGAATGCAGCCAGACTTTGCGAGGGGCCCTCTGTGTGCTAAAAATAGGCCGCGGGCATAGGTACTCCCAAAAATAAGCGCCCGAAGGTCCGGTCCCCAAGTTCGTCCGCCTGAAAAATGCCCAAAAAACGGGTGGGCTATAACCTTGGGGGGTAAGGCTGGCCAAGTTCGTCCGCCGGACTCGGAATGGGGCCAGACTTTGCGAGGGGCCTCCGTGTACAAAAAATAGGCCGCGGGCACAGCCATGCCCAAAAATAAGTGCCCGAAGGTCCGGTCCCCAAATTCGGACGCCGTAAAAACGCCCAAAAACCGGATGGGCTATAGCCTTGGGGGGTGGGGCTGGCCAAGTTCGTCCGCTGGACTCGAATGGAGCCAGACTTTGCGAGGGGCATCCGTGTGCCAAAAATAGGCCGCCGGCATAGCCGCGCCCAAAAATAAGTGCCCGAAGGTCCGGCCCCCAAGTTCGGCCGCCGCAGAAATGGCCAAAAAACGGGTGGGCTATAGCCTTGGGGGGTTGGGCTGGCCAAGTTCGTCCGCCGGACTCGAAATGGGGCTTGACTTTGCGAGGGGCCTCCGTGCACCAAAAATAGGCCGCGGGTACAGCCATACACAAAAATAGGTACCCGAAGGTCCGGTCCCCAAGTTCGGCCGCCGCAAAAATACCCAAAAAACGGGTGGGCTATAGCCTTCGGGGGTGGGGCTGGCCAAGTTCATCCGCCGGACTTGGAATGGGGCCATACTTTGCGAGGGTATTTGTGTACCAAAAATAGGCTGCGGGTACAGCCGCGCCCAAAAATAAGTGCCCGAAGGTCCGGTCCCCAAGTTCGTCCGCCGCAAAAATGCCCAAAAAGCGGGGTGGGTTATAGTCTAGGGGGGTGGGGCTGGCCAAGTTCGTCCGCCGGACTCGGAATGGGCCCAGACTTTGCAAGGGGCCTCCGTGTGCCAAAAATAGGCCGCGGGCACAGCCGCGCCCAAAAATAAGTGCCCGAAGGTGCGGTCCCCAAGTTCGTCCGCCGC
Source organism: Citrus unshiu (assembly GCA_033242345.1). Taxonomy (NCBI): domain Eukaryota; kingdom Viridiplantae; phylum Streptophyta; class Magnoliopsida; order Sapindales; family Rutaceae; genus Citrus; species Citrus unshiu. Next base: position 17,651 of record BTHF01000124.1, read on the forward strand.
AAAAATGCCCAAAAAACGGGTGGGATATAGCCTTGGGGGGCGGGCTGGCCAAGTTCGTCCGACGGACTCGGAATGCAGCCAGACTTTGCGAGGGGCCTCTGTGTGCCAAAAATAGGCCGCGGGCATAGGTACTCCCAAAAATAAGCGCCCGAAGGTCCGGTCCCCAAGTTCGTCCGCCGCAAAAAAACCCAAAAAACGGGTGCGCTATAGCCTTGGGGGGTGGGGCTGGCCAAGTTCGTCTGCCGGACTCGGAATGGGGCCAGACTTTACGAGGGGCCTCCGTGTGCCAAAAATAGGCTACGGGCACAGCCGCGCCCAAAAATAAGCACCCGAAGGTCCGGTCCCCAAGTTCGTCTGCCGCAAAAATGCCCAAAAACAGAGCGGGCTATAGCCTTGGGGGGTGGGGCTGGCCAAGTTCGTCCACCGGACTCGGAATGGGGCCAGACATTTTGAGGGGCTTCTGTGTGCCAAAAAAAGGCCGCGAACACAGCCGCACCCAAAAATAAGCACCCGAAGGTCCGGTCCCCAAGTTCGGACGCCGCAAAAATGCCCAAAAAATGGGTGGGCTATAGCCTTGGGGGGTGGGGCTGGCCAAGTTCGTCCGCCGGACTCGGAATGGGGCCAAAGTTTGCGAGGGGCCTCCGTATGCCAAAAATTGGCCGCGGGCACAGCCGCGCACAAAAATAAGTGCCCGAAGGTCCGGTACCCAAGTTCGGACGCCGCAAAAATGCCCAAAAAACGGGTGGGCTATAGCCTTGGGGGGTGGGGTTGGCCAAGTTCGTCCGCCCAACTCGGAATGGGGCCAGACTTTGCGAGCGGCCTCCGGTGTGCCAAAAATAGGCCGCGGGCACAGCCGCGCCCAAAAATAAACGCCCGAAGGTGCGGTGCCCAAGTTCGTCCGCCGAAAAAATGCCCAAAAAACGGGTGGGCTATAGCCTTGGGGGGTGGGGCTGGCCAAGTTCGTCCGCCGGACTCGGAATGGAGCCAGACTTTGCGAGGGGCCTCTGTGTGCCAAAAATAGGCCGCGGGCATAGGTACTCCCAAAAATAAGCGCCCGAAGGTCCGGTCCCCAAGTTCGTCCGCCGCAAAAAAGCCCAAAAAACGGGTGCGCTATAGCCTTGGGGGGTGGGGCTGGCCAAGTTCGTCTGCCGGACTTGGAATGGGGCCAGAGTTTACGAGGGGCCTCCGTGCCAAAAATAGGCTGCGGGCACAGCCGCATCCAAAAATATCACCCGAAGGTCCGGTCCCCAAGTTCGTCCGCCGCAAAAATGCCCAAAAAACGGGTGGGCTATAGCCTTGGGGGGTGGGGCTGGCCAATTTCATCTGCCGGACTCGGAATGGGGCCAGAGTTTACGAGGGGCCTCCATGCCAAAAATAGGCTGCGGGCACAGCCGAGCCCAAAAATAAGAGCCTGAAGGTCCGGTCCCCAAGTTCGTCCGCCGCAAAAATGCCCAAAAAATGGGTGGGCTATAGCCTTGGGGGGTGGAGCTGGCCAAGTTCGTCCGCCGGACTCGGAATGGGGCCAGACTTTGCGAGGGGCCTCCGTGTGCCAAAAATAGGCCACGGACGCAACCATACCCAAAAATAACATCCCGAAGGTCCGGTCCCCAAGTTCGTCAGCTGCAAAAATTCCCAAAAAACGGGTAGGCTATAGCGTTGCGGGGTGGGGCTGGCCAAGTTCGTCCGCCGGACTCGGAATGGGGTTAAACATTGCGAGGGGCTTCCATGTGCCAAAAATAGGCTACGGGCACAGCTGCGCCCAAAAATAAGGGCCCGAAAGTCCGGTCCCCTAGTTCGTCCGCCGCAAAAATCCCCAAAAAACGGGTGGGCTATAGCCTTGGGCGGAGGGGCTGGCAAAGTTCATCCGCCGGAATCGGAATGGGGCCAGACTTTACGAGGGGCCTCCGTGTGCCAAAAATAGGCTACGGGCCACAGCCGCGCCCAAAAATAAGCACCCGAAGGTCCGGTCCCCAAGTTCGTCTGCCGCAAAAATACCCAAAAACAGAGCGGGCTATAGCCTTGGGGGGTGGGGCTGGCCAAGTTCGTCCGCCGGACTCGGAATGGGGCCAGACATTTTGAGGGGCTTCTGTGTGCCAAAAAAAGGCCGCGAACACAGCCGCACCCAAAAATAAGCACCCGAAGGTCCGGTCCCCATGTTCGGATGCCGCAAAAAATGCCCAAAAAATGGGTGGGCTATAGCCTTGGGGGGTGGGGCTGGCCAAGTTCGTCCGCCGGACTCGGAATGGGGCCAGAGTTTGCGAGGGGCCTCCGTATGCCAAAAATTGGCCGCGGGCACAGCCGCGCACAAAAATAAGTGCCCGAAGGTCCGGTCCCCAAGTTCGGACGCCGCAAAAATGCCCAAAAAAATGGGTGGGCTATAGCCTTGGGGGGTGGGGTTGGCCAAGTTCGTCCGCCCAACTCGGAATGGGGCCAGACTTTGCGAGCGGCCTCCGTGTGCCAAAAATAGGCCGCGGGCACAGCCGCGCCCAAAAATAAACGCCCGAAGGTGCGGTGCCCAAGTTCGTCCGCCGAAAAAATGCCCAAAAAACGGGTGGGCTATAGCCTTGGGGGTGGGGCTGGCCAAGTTCGTCCGCCGGACTCGGAATGGAGCCAGACTTTGCGAGGGGCCTCCGTGTGCCAAAAATAGGCCACGGGCACAGGTACTCCCAAAAATAAGTGCCCGAAAGTCCCGTCCCAAGTTTGTCCGCCGCAAAAATGCCCAAAAAAACGGGTGGGTTATAGCCTTGGGGGGGTGGGGCTGGCCAAGTTCGTCCGCCGGTCTCGGAATGGCACCAGACTTTGGGAGGGGCCTCTGTGTGCCAAAAATAAGCCGCGGGCACAGCCGCGCCCAAAAATAAGCACCCGAAGGTCCGGTCCCAAGTTTGTCCGCCGAAAAAATGCCCAAAAAACGGGTGGGCTATAGCCTTGGGGGGTGGGGCTGGCCAAGTTCGTCCGCCGGACTCGGAATGGGGCCAGACTTTGCGAGCAGCCTCCGTGTGCCAAAAATAGGCCGCGGGCACAGTAACGCCCAAAAATAAGTGCCTGAAGGTCCGGTTCCCCAGTTCGTCAGCCGCAAAAATGCCCAAAAATTTGGTGGGCTATAGCCATGGGGGGTGGGGCTGGCCAATTTCGTCCGCCGGACTCGGAATGGGGCCAGACTTTGCGAGGGGCCTCTGTGTGCCAAAAATAAGCGCGGGCACAGCCGCGTCCAAAAATAAGCACCCGAAGGTCCGGTCCCCAAGTTCGGACGCCGCAAAAATGCCCAAAAAACGGGTGGGCTATAGCCTTGGGGGGTGGCGCTGGCCAAGTTCGTCCGCCCGACTCGGAATGGGGCCAGACGTTGCGTGCGGCCGGTCCGTGTGCCAAAAATAGGCCGCGGGCACAGCCGCGCCCAAAATAAACGCCCGAAGGTGCGGTGCCCAAGTTCGTCCGCTGAAAAAATGCCAAAAAATGGGTGGGCTATAGCCTTGGGGGGTGGGGCTGGCCAAGTTCGTCCGCCGGACTCAGAATGGAGCCAAACTTTGCGAGGGGCCTCCGTGTGCCAAAAATAGGCTGCAGGCACAGGTACTCCCAAAAATAAGCGCCCGAAAGTCCGGTCCCCAAGTTCGTCCGCCGCAAAAATGCCCAAAAAAACGGGTGGGCTATAGCCTTGGGGGGTGGGGGTGGGGCGGGCCAAGTTCGTCCGCCGGACTCGGAATGGGGCAGACTTTACGAGGGGCCTCCGTGTGCCAAAAATAGGCCCCTGGCACAGCCACGCCCAAAAATAAGTGCCCAAAGGTCCCGTCCCAATGTTCGGACGCCGTAAAAATGCCAAAAAATGGGTGGGCTGTAGCCTTGGGGGGTGGGGCTGGCCAAGTTCATCCGCTGGACTCGGAATGGGGCCAGACTTTTTGAGGGGCCTCCGTGCCAAAAATAGGCCGTGAGCACAGCCGCGCCCAAAAATAAGCGACCGAAGGTCCCGTCCCAATGTTCGGACGCCGTAAAAATGCCAAAAAATGGGTGGGTTATAGCCTTGGGGGGTGGGGCTGGCGAAGTTCGTCCGCTGGACTCGGAATGGGGCCAGACTTTTTGAGGGGCCTCCATGTGCCAAAAATAGGCCGGTGAGCACAGCCGCGCCCCAAAATAAGCGACCGAAGGTCTGGTCCCCAAGTTCGGACGCCGCAAAAATGCCCAAAAAACGGGTGGGCTATAGCCTTGGGGGGGTGGGGCTGGCCAAGTTCGTCCGCCGGACTCGGAATGGGGCCAGACTTTGCAAGGGTCCTCCGTGGTGCCAAACTTAGGCCACGGGCACAGCCGTACCCAAAAATAAGCAACCGAAGGTCCGGTCCGCAAGTTCGTCCGCCGCAAAAATGGCCAAAAAACGGGTGGGCTATAGCCTTGGGGGGTGGGGCTGGCCAATTTCGTCCGCCGGACTCGTAATGGGGCCAAAACATTGCGAGGGGCCTCCGTGTGCCAAAAATAGGCCGCGGACACAGCCACGCCCAAAAATAAACGCCCGAAGGTGCGGTGCCCAAGTTCGTCCGCCGAAAAAATGCCTAAAAAACGGGTGGACTATAGCCTTGGGGGGTGGGGCTGGCCAAGTTCGTCCGCCGGACTCAGAATGGAGCCAGACTTTGCGAGGGGCCCTCCGATGTGCCAAAAATAGGCCGCGGGCACAGGTACTCCCAAAAATAAGCGCCCGAAAGTCCGGTCCCCAAGTTCATCCGCCGCAAAAATGGCCCAAAAAAACGGGTGGGCTATAGCCTTGGGAGGTGGGGCTGGCCAAGTTCGTCCGCCCGACTCGGAATGGGGCCAGACTTTGCGAGCGGCCTCCGTGTACCAAAAATAGGCCGCGGGCACAGCCGCGCCCAAAAATAAACGCCCGAAGGTGCGGTGCCCAAGTTCGTCCGCCGAAAAAATGCCCAAAAAACGGGTGGGCTATAGCCTTGGGGGTGGGGCTGGCCAAGTTCGTCCGCCGGACTCAGAATGGAGCCAGACTTTGCGAGGGGCCTCCGTGTGCCAAATAAAGGCCGCGGGCACAGCCACCTTCAAAAATAAGTGCCCGAAGGTCCGGTCCCCAAGTTCATCCGCCGTAAAAATGCCCAAAAATTGGGTGGGCTATAGCCATGGGAGGTGGGCTGGCGAATTTCGTCTGCCGGACTCGGAATGGGGCCAGACTTTGCGAGGGGCCTCTGTGTGTCAAAAATAGGCCGCGGACACAGCCGCGCCCAAAAATAAACGCCCGAAGGTGCGGTGCCCAAGTTCGTCCGCCGAAAAAATGCCCAAAAAACGGGTGGGCTATAGCCTTGGGGGGTGGGGCTGGCCAAGTTCGTCCGCCGGACTCAGAATGGAGCCAGACTTTGCGAGGGGCCTCCGTGTCCCAAATAAAGGCCGCGGGCACAGCCACCTCCAAAAATAAGTGCCCGAAGGTCCGGTCCCCAAGTTCATCCGCCGTAAAAATGCCCAAAAATTGGGTGGGCTATAGCCATGGGAGGTGGGCTGGCGAATTTCGTCTGCCGGACTCGGAATGGGGCCAGACTTTGCGAGGGGCCTCCGTGTGCCAAAAATAGGCCGCGGACACAACCGTACCCAAAAATAACATCCCGAAGGTCCGGTCCCCAAGTTCGTCAGATGCAAAAAAGCCCAAAAAACGGGTAGGCTATAGCCTTGCGGGGTGGGGCTGGCCAAGTTCGTCCGCCGGACTCGGAATGGGGCTAAACATTACGAGGGGCTTCCATGTGCCAAAAATAGGCTACGGGCACAGCTGCGCCCAAAAATAAGTGCCCGAAGGTCCGGTCCCCTAGTTCGTCCGCCGCAAAAATCCGCAAAAAACGGGTGGCCTATAGCCTTGGGCGGAGGGGCTGGCCAAGTTCATCCGCCGGACTCGGAATGGGGCCAGACATTACGAGGGGCCTCTGTGTGCCAAAAATAGGCTGCGGGCACAGCCACGCCCAAAAATAAGTGCCCGAAAGTCCAGTCCCCAAGTTCGGCCCGCCGCAAAAATACCCAAAAAACGGGTGGGCTATAGCCTTGCGGGGTGGGGCTGGCCAAGTTCGTCCGCCCCGACTCGGAATGGGGCCAGACTTTGCGAGCGTCCTCCGTGTGCCAAAAAATAGGCCGTGGGCACAGCCCGCGCCCAAAAATAAACGCCCGAAGGTGCGGTGCCCAAGTTCGTCCGCCGAAAAAATGCCCAAAAAACGGGTGGGCTATAGCCTTGGGGGGTGGGGCTGGCCAAGTTCGTCCGCCGGACTCGGAATGGAGCCAGACTTTGTGAGGGGCCTCCGGTGTGCCAAAAAAAGGCCGTGGGCACAGCCACGCCCGAAAATAAGTGCCCGAAGGTCCGGTCCCCAAGTTCGTCGCCGTAAAAAATGCCCAAAAATTGGGTGGGCTATAGCCTTGGGGGGTGGGGCTGGCCAACTTCGTCCGCCAGACTAGGAATGGGGCCAGACTTTGTGAGGGGCCTCCGTGTGCCAAAAATAGGCTGCGAGCACAGCCGCGACCAAAAATAAGCGACCGAAGGTCCGGTCCCCAACTTCGGCCGCCGCAAAAATGCCCAAAAAACGGGTGGGCTATAGCCTTGGGGGGAGGGGTTGGCCAAGTTCGTCCGCCGGACTCGGAATGGGGCCCGACTTTGCGAGGGGCCTCCATGTGCAAAAAATAGGCCGCGGGCACAGCCACGCCCAAAAATAAGTGCCCGAAGGTCCGGTCCCCAAGTTTGTCCGCCGCAAAAATGCCAAAAAAAAGGGTGGGCTATAGGCCTTGGGTGGTGGGGCTGGCCAAGTTCGTCCGCCGGACTCGGAATGGGGCTAGACTTTTTGAGGCACCTCCGTGTGCCAAAAATTGGTACCGAGCACAGCCGCGCCCAAAAATAAGCGACCGAAGGTCCGGTCCCCAAGTTCGGACGCCGCAAAAAATGCCCAAAAAACGGGTGGGCTATAGCCTTGGGGGGTGGGGCTGGCCAAGTTCGTCCGCCGGACTCGGAATGGGGCCAGACTTTGCAAGGGGCCTCCGTGTGCCAAAAATAGGCCGCGAGCACAGCCGCGCCCAAAAATAAGCGACCGACAGGTCCGGTCCCCAGTTCATCCGCCGCAAAAATGCCTAAAAAAACGAGTGGGCTATTGCCTTGGGGGGTGGAGCAGGCCAAGTTCGTCCGATGGACTCGGAATGGGGCCAGACTTTGCAAGGGGCCTCCGTGTGCCAAAAATAGGCTACGGGCACAGCCGCGCCAAAAAATAAGCGCCCGAAGATCCCGGTCCCAAAGTTCGTCCGCCGCAAAAATACCCAAAAAACTGGTGGGCTATTGCCTTGGGGGGTTGGGCTGGCCAAGTTCGTCCGCCGGGACTCGGAATGGGGCTAGACTTTGCGATGGGCCTCCGTGTGCCAAAAAAAGGCCGCGGGCACAACCACATCCAAAAATAAGTGCCCAAAGGTCCGGTCCCCAAGTTCGTCCGCCGTAAAAATGCCCAAAAATTGGGTGGGCTATAGCCATGGGGGGGTGGGGCTGGCCAATTTCGTCTGCCGGACTCGGAATGGGACCAGACTTTGCGAGGGGCCTCTGTGTGCCAAAAGTAAGCCGCGGGCAAAGCCACGCCCAAAAATAAGCACCCGAAGGTCCGGTCCCCAAGTTTGTCTGCCGCAACAATGCCAAAAAAAGGGTGGGCTATAGCCTTGGGGGGTGGGGCTGGCCCAAGTTCGTCCGCCGGACTAGGAATGGGGCCAGACTATACGAGGGGCCTCCGTGCCAAAAATAGACTGCGGGCACAGCCGAGCTACAAAATAAGAGCCCGAAGGTCCAGTTCCCAAGTTCGTCCGCCGTAAAAATGCCCAAAAAATGGGTGGGCTATAGCCTTGGGGGGTGCGGCCTGCCAAGTTCGTTCGCCGGACTCATAATGGGGCCTGACTTTGCGAGGGGCCTCCGTGCCAAAAATAGGCTGTGTGCACAGCCGCACCCAAAAATAAGCACCCGAAGGTCCGGTCCCCAAGTTCTTCCGCCGCCAAAAATGCCTAAAAAACGAGTGGGCTATTGCCTTGGGGGGTGGGGCAGGCCAAGTTCGTCCGCCGGACTCGGAATGGGCCAGACTTTGTGAGGGGCCTCCGTGTGCCAAAAAATAGGCCGCGAGCACAGCCGCGACCAAAAATAAACGACCGAAGGTCCGGTCCCCCAAGTTCGTCCCGCCGTAAAAATGCCCAAAAAAGGGGCGGGCTATAGCCTTGGGGGGGTGGGACTGGCCAAGTTCGTCCGGCGGACTCAGAATGGGGTCAGACTTTGCGAGGGGCCTCCGTGCCAAAAATAGGCTGCGTGCACAGCCGCACCTAAAAATAAGCACCCAAAGGTCCAGTCCCCAAGTTCGTCCGCCGCAAAAATGCCCCAAAAACGGGTGGGCTATAGCCTTGGGGGGTGGGGCTGGCCAAGTTCGTCTGCCGGACTCGGAATGGGGCCAAACTATACGAGGGGCCTCCATGCCAAAGATAGACTGCGGGCACAGCCGAGCTAAAAAATAAGAGCCCGAAGGTCCGGTCCCCAAGTTCGTCCGCCGCAAAAATGCCCAAAAAATGGGTGGGCTATAGCCTTGGGTGGTGCGGCTGGCCAAGTTCGTCCGCCGGACTCGGAATGGCGCCAAACTATTCGAGGGGCCTCCGTGTGCCAAAAATAGGCCACAGGCACAACCGTACCCAAAAATAACAGCCCGAAGGTCCGGTCCCCAAGTTCGTCAGCTGCAAAAATGCCCATAAAACGGGTGGGCTATAGCCTTGCGGGGTGGGGCTGGCCAAGTTCGTCCGCCGGACTCAGAATGGGGCCTAACTTTGTGAGGGTCCTCCGTGCCAAAAATAGGCTGCGTGCACAGCCGCACCCAAAAATAAGCACCCGAAAGGTCCAGTCCCCAAGTTCTTCCGCCGCAAAAATGCACCAAAAAACGTGGTGGGCTATGACTTGGGGGGTGGGGCTGGCCAAGTTCGTCTGCCGGACTCGGAATGGGGCCAGACTATACGAGGGGCCCTCCGTGCCAAAAATAGGCTGCGGGCATAGCCGAGCTCAAAAATAAGAGCCCGAAGGTCCGGTCCCCAAGTTCGTCCGCCGCAAAAATGCCCAAAAATGGGTGGGCTATAGCCTTGGGGGGTGGGCTGGCCAAGTTCATCCGCCGGACTCGGAATGGGGCCAAACTTTGCGAGGGGCCTCCGTGTGCCAAAAATAGGCCGCGGGCACAACCGTACCCAAAAATAACAGCCCGAAGGTCCAGTCCCCAAGTTCGTCAGCTGCAAAAAAGCCCAAACAACGGGTGGGCTATAGCCTTGCGGGGGTGGGGCCGGCCAAGTTCGTCCGCCGGACTCGGAATGGGGCTAGACTTTTGCGAGGGGCTGCCATGTGCCAAAAATAGGCTGCGGGCACAGCTGCACCCAAAAATAAGTGCCCGAAGGCCCGGTCCCCAAGTTCGTCCGCCGCAAAAATGCCCAAAAAATGGGTGGGCTATAGCCTTGGGGGGTGGGGCTGGCCAAGTTCGTCCGCCGGACTCGGAATGGGGCTAGACTTTACGAGGGGCCTGCGTGTGCCAAAAATAGGCCGCGGGCACAGCCGTACCCAAAAGTAACAGCCCGAATGTACAGTCCCCAAGTTCGTCTGCTGCAAAAATGCCCAAAAAACGGGTGGGCTATAGCCTTGCGGGGTGGGGCTGGCCAAGTTCGTCCGCCGAACACGGAATGGGGCTAGACTTTGCGAGGGTCCTCCGTGTGCCAAAAATAGGGTGGCGGGCGCACTTGCGACCAAAAATAAGTGCCCGAAGGTCCGGTCCCCAAGTTCGTCCGACGCAAAAATCCCCAAAAAACGGGTGGGCTATAGCCTTGGGGGGTGGGGGCTGGCCAAGTTCGTCCGCCGGACTCGGAATGGGGCTAGACTTTACGAGGGGCCTGCGTGTGCCAAAAATAGGCCGCGGGCACAGCCGTACCCAAAAATAACAGCCCGAATGTACAGTCCCCAAGTTCTTCTGCTGCAAAAATGCCCAAAAAACGGGTGGGCTATAGCCTTGCGGGGTGGGGCTGGCCAAGTTCGTCCGCCGAACACGGAATGGGGCTAGACTTTGCGAGGGTCCTCCGTGTGCCAAAAATAGGGTGCGGGCGCACTTGCGACCAAAAATAAGTGCCCGAAGGTCCAGTCCCCAAGTTCGTCCGACGCAAAAATCCCCAAAAAACGGGTGGGCTATAGCCTTGGGGGGGTGGGGCTGGCCAAGTTCGTCCGCCGGACTCAGAAAGGGGCCAGACTTTGCGAGGGGCCTTCGTGTGCCAAAAATAAGCCACGGGCACAGCCGTAACCAAAAATAAGCACCCGAAGGTCCGGTCCCCTAGTTCGTCCGCCGTAAAAATGCCCAAAAAAAGGGTGGGCATAGCCTTGGGGGGTGGGGCTGCCAAGTTCGTCCGCCGGACTCCGAATGGGGCCAGACTTTGTGAAGGGCCTCCCGTGTGCCAAAAATAGGCCGCGAGCACAGGCGCACCCAAAAATAAGCGACCGAAGGTCCGGTCCCCAAGTTCGGACGCCGCAAAAATGCCCAAAAAATGGGTGGGCTATAGCCTTGGGGGGTGGGGCTGGCCAAGTTCGTCCGCCGGACTCGGAATGGGGCCAGACTTTGCAAGGGGCCTCCGTGTGCCAAACATAGGCCACGAGAACAGCCGTACCCAAAATAACAGCCCGAAGTTCCGGTCCCCAAGTTCGTCCGCCGCGAAAATGCCCAAAAAACGGGTGGGCTATAGCCTTGGGGGGTGGGGCTGGCCAAGTTCGTCCGCCGGACTCAGAATGGGGCCCGACTTTGCGAGGGGCCTCCGTGCCAAAAATAGGCTGTGTGCACAGCCGCACCCAAAAATAAGCACCCGAAGGTCCGGTCCCCAAGTTCGTCCGCCGCAAAAATGCCCAAAAAATGGGTGGGCTATAGCCTTGGGGGGTGGGGCTGGCCAAGTTTGTCCGCCGGACTCGGAATGGGGCCAGACTTGCGAGGGGCCTCCGTGTACCGAAAATAGGCCGCGGGCACAACCGTACCCAAAAATAACAGCCCGAAGGTCCGGTCCCCAAGTTTGTTAGCTGCAAAAATGCCCAAAAAACGGGTGGGCTATAGCCTTGGGGGGCGTGGCTGGCCATGTTCGAACGCCGGACTCGGAAAGGGGCCAGACTTTGCGACGGTCCTCCGTGTGCCAAAAATAGGCAACGGGCACAGCCGCGCCAAAAATAAGTGCCCGAAGGTCCGGTCCCCTAGTTCGTCCGCCGTAAAAATGCCCAAAAAAACGGGTGGGCTATAGCCTTGGGGGGCGGGGCTGGCCAAGTTCGTACGCCGGACTCGGAAAGGGGCCAGACTTTGCGAGGGTCCTCCGTGTGCCAAAAATAGGCCACGGGCACAGCCGCGCCCATAAAATAAGTGCCCCGAATGTCCCTGTCCCCAAGTTCGTCCGCCGCAAAAATGCCCCAAAAACGGGTGGGCTATAGCCTTGGGGGGTGGGGCTGGCCAAGTTCGTCTGCCGGACTCGGAATGGGGCCAAACTATACGAGGGGGCCTCCGTGCCAAAGATAGACTGCGGGCACAGCCGAGCTAAAAAATAAGAGCCCGAAGGTCCGGTCCCCAAGTTCGTCCGCCGCAAAAATGCCCAAAAAATGGGTGGGCTATAGCCTTGGGTGGTGCGGCTGGCCAAGTTCGTCCGCCGGACTCGGAATGGCGCCAAACTATTCGAGGGGCCTCCGTGTGCCAAAAATAGGCCACAGGCACAACCGTACCCAAAAATAACAGCCCGAAGGTCCGGTCCCCAAGTTCGTCAGCTGCAAAAATGCCCATAAAACGGGTGGGCTATAGCCTTGCGGGGTGGGGCTGGCCAAGTTCGTCCGCCCGGACTCAGAATGGGGCCTAACTTTGCGAGGGTCCTCCGTGCCAAAAATAGGCTGCGTGCACAGCCGCACCCAAAAATAAGCACCCGAAGGTCCAGTCCCCAAGTTCTTCCGCCGCAAAAATGACCAAAAAACGTGGTGGGCTATGACTTGGGGGGTGGGGCTGGCCAAGTTCGTCTGCCGGACTCGGAATGGGGCCAGACTATACGAGGGGCCTCCGTGCCAAAAATAGGCTGCGGGCATAGCCGAGCTCAAAAATAAGAGCCCGAAGGTCCGGTCCCAAGTTCGTCCGCCGCAAAAATGCCCCAAAAAATGGGTGGGCTATAGCCTTGGGGGGTGGGCTGGCCAAGTTCATCCGCCGGACTCGGAATGGGGCCAAACTTTGCGAGGGGCCTCCGTGTGCCAAAAATAGGCCGCGGGCACAACCGTACCAAAAATAACAGCCCGAAGGTCCAGTGCCCAAGTTCGTCAGCTGCAAAAAAGCCCAAACACGGGTGGGCTATAGCCTTGCGGGGTGCGGCTGGCCAAGTTCGTCCGCCGGACTCGGAATGGGGCTAGACTTTGCGAGGGGCTTGCCATGTGCCAAAAATAGGCTGCGGGCCACAGCTGCACCCAAAAATAAGTGCCCGAAGGCCCGGTCCCCAAGTTCGTCCGCCGCAAAAATGCCCAAAAAAATGGGTGGGCTATAGCCTTGGGGGGTGGGGCTGGCCAAGTTCGTCCGCCGGACTCGAATGGGGCTAGACTTTACGAGGGGCCTGCGTGTGCCAAAAATAGGCCGCGGGCACAGCCGTACCCAAAAGTAACAGCCCGAATGTACAGTCCCCAAGTTCGTCTGCTGCAAAAATGCCCAAAAAACGGGTGGGCTATAGCCTTGCGGGGTGGGGCTGGCCAAGTTCGTCCGCCGAACACGGAATGGGGCTAGACTTTGCGAGGGTCCTCCGTGTGCCAAAAAATAGGGTGCGGGCGCACTTGCGACCCAAAAATAAGTGCCCGAAGGTCCGGTCCCCAAGTTCGTCCGACGCAAAAATCCCCAAAAAACGGGTGGGCTATAGCCTTGGGGGGTGGGGCTGGCCAAGTTCGTCCGCCGGACTCGGAATGGGGCTAGACTTTACGAGGGGCCTGCGTGTGCCAAAAATAGGCCGCGGGCACAGCCGTACCCAAAAATAACAGCCCGAATGTACAGTCCCCAAGTTCGTCTGCTGCAAAAATGCCCAAAAAACGGGTGGGCTATAGCCTTGCGGGGTGGGGCTGGCCAAGTTCGTCCGCCGAACACGGAATGGGGCTAGACTTTGCGAGGGTCCTCCGTGTGCCAAAAATAGGGTGCGGGCGCACTTGCGACCAAAAATAAGTGCCCGAAGGTCCGGTCCCCAAGTTCGTCCGACGCAAAAATCCCCAAAAAACGGGTGGGCTATAGCCTTGGGGGGTGGGGCTGGCCAAGTTCGTCCGCCGGACTCAGAAAGGGGCCAGACTTTGCGAGGGGCCTTCGTGTGCCAAAAATAAGCCACGGGCACAGCCGTAACCAAAAATAAGCACCCGAAGGTCGGTCCCCTAGTTCGTCCGCCGTAAAAATGCCCAAAAAAAAGGGTGGGCATAGCCTTGGGGGGGTGGGGCTGGCCAAGTTCGTCCACCGGACTCCGAATGGGGCCAGACTTTGTGAAGGGCCTCCGTGTGCCAAAAATAGGCCGCGAGCACAGGTGCACCCAAAAATAAGCGACCGAAGGTCCGGTCCCAAGTTCGGACTGGCCAAGTTTGGGCGCGGCAGTTCCCGCAGCCTATTTTTGGCACACAGAGGCCCCTCGCAAAGTCTGGCCCCATTCCGAATCCGGCGGATGAACTTGGGCAGCCCCTCCCCCCGAAGGATATAGCCCACCCGTTTTTTGGGCATTTTTACGGCGGACGAACTTGGGGACGGGACCTTCGGGCGCTTATTTTTGGGCGCGGCAGTGGCCGCAGGCCTATTTTGGCACATGGAGGGCCCCTCGCAAAGTCTGGCCCCATTCCGAGTCCGGCGGACGAACTTGGGCGGCCCCTCCCCCCAAGGCAATAGCCCACCCGTTTTTTGGGCATTTTTGCGGCGCATGAACTTGGGGACGGGACCTTCGGGCACTTATTTTTGTGCACGGCAGCGCCCGCCGGCCTATTTTTGGCATACAGAGGCCCCTCGTAAAGTCTGGCCCCATTCCGAGTCCGGCGGACGAACTTGGCCAGCCCCTCCCCCCAAGGCTATAGCCCACCCGTTTTTTGGGCATTTTGCCGCGGACGAACTTGGGGACGGGACCTTCGGGCGCTTATTTTTGGGCGCGGCAGTGCCCACGGCCTATTTTTGGCACACGTTGGCCCCTCGCAATTTCTGGCCCCCAATCCGAGTCCGGCGGACGAACTTGGCCAGCACCTCCCCCCAAGGCTATAGCCCACCCGTTTTTTGGGCATTTTTGCGGCGGATGAACTTGGGGACGGGGCCTTCGGGTGGTTATTTTTGGGCGCGGCAGTGCCCGTGGCCTATTTTTGGCACACGGAGGCCCCACGCAAAGTTTGGACCCATTCCGAGTCTGGTGGATGAACTTGGCCAGCCCCACCCCCCAAGGCTATGGCCCACCCGTTTTTTGGGCATTTTGCCGGCGGACGAATTTGGTACCGGACCTTTGGGCGGTTATTTTTGGGCGCGACCATGCCCGTGGCCTATTTTTGGCACACGGAGGCCCCTCGCAAAGTCTGGCCCCATTCCGAGTCCGGCGGACGAACTTGGCTAGCCCCACCCCCAAGGTTATAGCCCACCCGTTTTTTGGTCATTTTTGCGGCGGACGAACTTGGGGACCGGACCTTCAGGTGCTTAGTTTTGGGCGCGGCTGTGTCCATGCCCTATTTTTGGCACATGGAGGCCACTTGCAAAGTCTGACCCCATTCCGAGTCCGGCAGACGAACTTGGCCAACCCCACCCCCAAGGTTATAGCCCACCCGTTTTTTGGGCATTTTTGCGGCGGACGAACTTGGGGTCCGGACCTTCGGGCTCTTACTTTTGGGCGCGGCTGTGCCCGTGGCCTATTTTTGGCAAACAGAGGCCCCTCGCAAAGTCTGGCCCCATTCCGAGTCTGGGGGACGAACTTGGCCAGCCCCACCCCCAAGGCTATAGCCCATCCGTTTTTTGGGCATTTTTGCGGCGGATGAACTTTACCGGACCTTCGGGCTCTGATTTTTGGGCACGGCTGCGCCCACGGCCTATTTTTGTACACAGAGGCCCCTCGCAAAGTTGGGCCTCATTCGTAGTCCAGCGGACGAATTGGCCAGCCCCTTCCCCCAAGGCTATAGCCCACCCGTTTTTTTGGGCATTTTTGCGGCGGACGTACTTGGGGACCGGACCTTCAGGCGCTTAGTTTTGGGCGCGGCTCTGTCCACGCCCTATTTTTGGCACATGGAGGCCACTCGCAAAGTCTGACCCCCATTCCGAGTCCGGCAGACGAACTTGCCCAGCCCCACCCCCAAGGTTATAGCCCACCCGTTTTTTGGGCATTTTTGCGGCGGACGTACTTGGGGACCGGACCTTCAGGCGCTTAGTTTTGGGCGCAACTGTGTCCACGCCCTATTTTTGGCACAAGGAGGCCACTCGCAAAGTCTGACCCCATTCTCGAGTCTGGCAGACGAACTTGGCCAACCCCACTCCCAAGGTTATAGCCCACCCGTTTTTTGGGCATTTTTGCGGCGGACGAACTTGGGGTCTGCACCTTCGGGCGCTTACTTTTTGGGCGTGGCTGTGCCCGCGGCCTATTTTTGGTAAACGGAGGCCCCTTGTAAAGTCTGGCCCCATTCCGAGTCCGGCGGACGAACTTGGCCAGCCCCACCCCCCAAGGCTATGGCCCACCCATTTTTTGGGCATTTTTGGGGCGGACGAACTGGGGACCGGACCTTCGGGCGCTTATTTTTTTGGGGCGGCTGCGCCCACAGCCTATTATTGGCACACGGAGGACCCTCGAAATTCTGGCCCCATTCCGAGTCCGGCGGACGAACTTGGCCAGCACCACCCCCCAAGGCTATAGCCCACCCGTTTTTTGGGCATTTTTGCGGCGGACGAACTTGGGGACCGGGTCTTCGGGCGCATATTTTTGGGCGCGGCTGTGCCCGTGGCCTATTTTTGGCACACCGAAGGCCCCTCGCAATGTCTGGCCCCATTCCGAGTCCGGCGGACCAACTTGGCCAGCCCCACCCCCCAAGGCCATGGCCCACCCATTTTTTGGGCATTTTTGCGGCGGACGAACTGGGGACCGGACCTTCGGGCGCTTATTTTTTGGGCGGCTGCGCCCACAGCCTATTATTGGCACACGGAGGACCCTCAAAATTCTGGCCCCATTCCGAGTAAGGCGGACGAACTTGGCCAGCCCCACCCCCCAAGGCCATAGCCCACCCGTTTTTTGGGCATTTTTGCGTCGGACGAACTTGGGGACGGGACCTTCGGGCACTTATTTTTGGGCGCAGCTGTGCCCGCGGCCTATTTTTGGCACACCGGAGGCCCCTCACAAAGTCTGGCCCATTCCGAGTCCGGCGGACGAACTTGGCCAGCCCCACCCCCCAAGGCTATAGCCCACCCGTTTTTTGGGCATTTTTTGCGGCGGACGAACTTGGGGACTGGATATTCGCGTGCTTATTTTTGGGAGCAGTTGTCCCGTGGCCTATTTTGGTGCACGGAGGCCCCTCGCAAATTCTGGCCCCATTCCGAGTCCGGCGGACGAACTTGGCCAGCCCGACCCCCCAAGGCTATGGCCCACCCATTTTTTGGGCATTTTTGCGGCGGACGAACTTGTGGACCGGACCCTCGAGCACTTATTTTTGGGCGCGGCTGTGCCCGCGGCCTATTTTTGGGCACACCCCGGAGGCCCCTCACAAAAGTCTGGCCCCATTCCGAGTCCGGCGGACGAACTTGGCCAGCCCCACCCCCCAAGGCTATAGCCCACCGTTTTTTGGGCATTTTTGCGGCGGACAAACTTGGGGACCGGACCTTCGGGCGCTTATTTGTGGGCGCGGCTGTGCCCGCGGCCTATTTTTTGTACACGGAGCCCCCTCGCAAAGTCTGGCCCCATTCCGAGTCCGCGGACGAACTTGGCCAGCCCCACCCCCCATGGCTATAGCCCACCTGTTTTTTGGGCATTTTTGCGGCGGACGAACTTCGGGACCGGACCTTCGAGCTTATTTTTGGGCACGGCTGTGCCCGCGGTGTATTTTTGGCGCACGGGAGGCCCCTCGCAAAGTCTGGCCCCATTCCGAGTCTGGCGGACGAACTTGGCCAACCCCACTCCCAAGGTTATAGCCCACCCGTTTTTTGGGCATTTTTGCGGCGGACGAACTTGGGTCTGCACCTTCGGGCGCTTACTTTTGGGCGTGGCTGTGCCCGCGGCCTATTTTTGGTAAACGGAGGCCCCTCGTAAAGTCTGGCCCCATTCCGAGTCCGGCGGACGAACTTGGCCAGCCCCACCCCCCAAGGCTATGGCCCACCCATTTTTTGGGCATTTTTGGGGCGGACGAACTGGGGACCGGACCTTCGGGCGCTTATTTTTTGGGGCGGCTGCGCCCACAGCCTATTATTTGCACACGGAGGACCCTCGAAATTCTGGCCCCATTCCGAGTCCGGCGGACGAACTTGGCCAGCACCACCCCCCAAGGCTATAGCCCACCCGTTTTTTGGGCATTTTTGCGGTGGACGAACTTGGGGACCGGGTCTTCGGGCGCATATTTTTGGGCGCGGCAGTGCCCGTGGCCTATTTTTGGCACACGAAGGCCCCTCGCAATGTCTGGCCCCATTCCGAGTCCGGCGGACGAACTTGGCCAGCCCCACCCCCCAAGGCTATGGCCCACCCATTTTTTGGGCATTTTTGCAGCGGACGAACTGGGGACCGGACCTTCGGGCGCTAATTTTTTGGGCGGCTGCGCCCACAGCCTATTATTGGCACACGGAGGACCCTCAAAATTCTGGCCCCATTCCGAGTAAGGCGGAAGAACTTGGCCAGCCCCACCCCCCAAGGCCATAGCCCACCCGTTTTTTGGGCATTTTTGCGTCGGACGAACTTGGGGACGGGACCTTCGGGCACTTATTTTTGGGCGCAGCTGTGCCCGCGGCCTATTTTTGGCACACGGAGGCCCCTCACAAAGTCTGGCCCCATTCCGAGTCCGGCGGACGAACTTGGCCAGCCCCACCCCCCCAAGGCTATAGCCCACCCCGTTTTTTGGGCATTTTTGCGGCGGACAAACTTGGGGACCGGACCTTCGGGCGCTTATTTGTGGGCGCGGCTGTGGCCCGCGGCCTATTTTTTGTACACGGAGCCCCCTCGCAAAGTCTGGCCCCATTCCGAGTCCGGCGGACGAACTTGGCCAGCCCCACCCCCCATGGCTATAGCCCACCTGTTTTTTTGGGCATTTTTGCGGCGGACGAACTTCGGGACCAGACCTTCGAGCTTATTTTTTGGGCACGGCTGTGCCCGCGGCGTATTTTTGGCGCACGGAGGCCCCTCGCAAAGTCTGGCCCCATTCCGAGTCTGGCGGACGAACTTGGCAAGCCCCGCCCCCCAAGGCTATAGCCCACCCATTTTTTTGGCATTTTTGCAGCGGACGAACTTGGGGACCCGACCTTCGGGCGCTTATTTTTGGGCGCGGCTGTGCCCGCGGCCTATTATTGGCACACGGAGGCCCCTCGCAAATTCTGGCCCCATTCCGAGTCCAGCGGACGAACTTGGCCAGCGCCACCCCCCCAAGCCTATGGCCCACCCGTTTTTCTGGCATTTTTGCGGCGGACGATCTTGGGGACCGGACCTTTGGGCGCTTATTTTTGTACGCGGGCTGTGCCTGTGGCCTTTTTTTGGCACACGGCGGCCCCTTCGCCATGTCCGGCCCCAATCCGAGTAAGGCGGACGAACTTGGCCAGCCCCACCCTCCAAGGCTTTGGCCCACCCGTTTTTTGGGCATTTTTGCGGCGGACGAACCTGCGAACCGGACCTTCGAGTACTTATTTTTGGGCGCGGGCTGTGCCCGCGGCCTATTGTTGGCACACGGAGGCCCCTCGCAAAGTCTAGACCCATTCCGAGTCCGGCGGACGAACTTGGCCAGCCGCACCCCCCCAAGACTATAGCCCACCCATTTTTTGGGCATTTTTGCGGCAGACAAACTTGGGGACCCGACATTTCCGGCACTTATTTTTGGGTATGGCTGTGCCCACGGCCTATTTTTGGCACACGGAGGCCCCTCGCAAAGTCTGGCCCCATTCCGAGTCCGGCGGACGAACTTGACCAGTCCCACCCCCCAAGGCTATAGCCCACCCGTTTTTGGGCATTTTTACGGCGGACGAACTTGGGGGACCGGACTTTCGGTCGCTTATTTTTGGGCGCGGCTGTGCCCGCGGCCTATTTTTGGCCCCATTCCGAGTCCGGCGGACGAACTTGGGCAGCCCCACCCCCCAGCTATAGCCCACCCGTGTTTTGGGCATTTTCGCGGCGGACGAACTTGGGGACCAGACCTTCGGGTGCTTATTTTTGTGCGCGGCTGCGCCTGCAGCTTATTTTTGGCAGACGGAGGCCCCTTGCATAGTCAGGCCCTATTCCGAGTTCGGCGGACAAACTAGGCCAGCCCCACCCCCCAAGGCTATAGCCCACCCGTTTTTTGGGCATTTTTGCGGGGGACGAACTTGGGGACCGGAGCTTCGGGCGCTTATTTTTGGGCGCGGTTGCGTCCGCAGCCTATGTTTGTCACACGGAGGCCCCCTCGCAAAGACTGGCCCCATTCCGAGTCCGGCGGACGAACTTGGCCAGCCCCACCCCCCAAGGCTATAGCCCACCCGTTTTTTGGGTATTTTTGCGGCGGACGTACTTGGGGACCGGAACTTCGGGCGCTTATTTTTGGGCGCGGCTGTGCCCCGCGGCCTATTTTTGGCACACGGAGGCCACTCGCAAAGTCTGGCCCCATTCCAAGTCTGGCGGACGAACTTGGCCAGCCTCACCCCCAAGGCGGTAGCCCACCCGTTTTTTGAGCTTTTTTACGGCGGACGAACTTGGGGACCGGACCTTCGGGCACTTATTTTTTTAGCACGGCTGTGCCCGTGTCCTATTTTTGGCACATGGAAGCCCCCTCGCAAAGTCTGGCCCGATTCCGAGTCTGGCGGACGAACTTGGCCAGTCCCACCCCCCAAGGCTATAGCCCACCCGTTTTTTGGGCATTTTTGCGGCGGATGAACTTGGGGACCAGACCTTCGGGTGCTTATTTTTGGGCGCGGCCTGTCCACGCAGCCTATTTTTGGTACACGGAGGCCCCTCGCAATGTCTGGCCCGATGCGAGTCCGGCGGACCGAACTTGGCCAGCCCCACCCCCCAAGGCTATAGCCCACCCGTTTTTTGGGCATTTTTGCGGCGGACGAACTTGGGGACCGGACCTTCGGGCGCTTATTTTTGGTACGGCTGTGCCCGCGGCCTATTTTTGGCGCATGGAGGCCCTTCGCAAAGTCTGGCCCCATTATGAGTCCGGCGGACGAACTTGGGCAGCCCCACCCCCCAAGGCTATAGCCCCACCCGTTTTGTCGGGCATTTTTGCGGCGGACGAACTTAGTGACCGGACCTTGGGGCGCTTATTTTTGGGTGCGGCTGTGCCCGTGGCCTATTTTTGGCACCACGGAGGCCCCTCGCAATCCTGGCCAGATTATGAGTCCGGCGGACGAACTTGGCCAGCGCCAGCCCCCAAGGCTATAGC
Organism: Citrus unshiu; assembly: GCA_033242345.1. Classification (NCBI taxonomy): domain Eukaryota; kingdom Viridiplantae; phylum Streptophyta; class Magnoliopsida; order Sapindales; family Rutaceae; genus Citrus; species Citrus unshiu. The sequence goes on from BTHF01000124.1 coordinate 38,202, forward strand.
CCACCCGTTTTTTTGGCATTTTTGCGGCGGATGAACTTGGGGACGGGACCTTCGGGCGCTTATTTTTGGACGCGGCTGTGCCCGCGGCCTATTTTTGGTACAAGGAGGCCCCTCGCAAAGTCTAGCCCCATTCTGAGTCTGGCGGACGAACTTGGCCAGCCCCACCCCCCAAGGCTATAGCCCACCCCGTTTTTTGGGTATTTTTGCAGCGGACGAACGTGGGGACCGGACCTTCGGGTGCTTATTTTTCGGCGCGGCTGTGCCCGCGGCCTATTTTAGGCACACGGAGGCCCCTCACAAAGTCTCGCCCCATTCCGAGTCCGGCGGACGAACTTGGGCAGCCCCACCCCCAAGGCTATAGCCCACCCGTGTTTTGGGCATTTTCGCGGCGGACGAACTTGGGGACCGGACCTTCGGGTGCTTATTTTTGTGCGCGGCTGCGCCCGCGGCCTATTTTTGGCACACGGAGGCGCCTCGCATAGTGTGGCCCTATTCCGAGATCGGCGGACGAACTTGGCCAGGCCCACCCCCCAAGGCTATAGCCACCCGGTTTTTGGGCATTTTTGGGGCGGACAAACTTGGGGACTGGACCTTCGGGGGCTTATTTTTGGGCGTGGCTGTGCCCGTGGCCTATTTTTGGCACACGGAGGTCCCTCGCAAAGTCTGGCCCCATTCCGAGTCCGGCGGACGAACTTGGCCAGCCCCACCCCCCCCAGGCTATAGCCCACCCCGTTTTTTGGGCATTTTTGCGGCGGACGAACTTGGGGACCGGACCTTCGGGCGCTTATTTTTGGATGCGGCTGTGCTCGCGGCCTATTTTAGGTCCACGGTGGCCCCTCGCAAAGTCTGGTCCCATTCCGAGTCCGGCGGACGAACTTGGCAAGCTCCACCCCCCAAGGCTATAGCCCACCCGTTTTTTGGCATTTTTTCGGCGGGACGAACATGGGGACCGGACATTCGGGTGCTTATTTTTGGACGCGGCTGTGCCCTTGGCCCCTCGCAAACTCTGGCCCCATTCCGAGTCCGGCAGACGAACTTGCCCAGCCTCACCCCCCAAGGCTATACCCCACCCGTTTTTTGGGCGTTTTTGCGGCGGACGAACTTGGGGACCAGACCTTCGGGCGCTTATTTTTAGGCGCGGCTGTGCCCGCGTCCTATTTTAGGTACACGGTGGCCCCTCGCAAAGTCTGGCCCCATTCCGAGTCCGGCGGACGAACTTGGCCAGCCCTACCCCCCAAGGCTATAGCCCACCCGTTTTTTGGGCATTTTTTCGGCGGACGAAGTTGGGGCCCGGACCTTCGGGCGCTTATTTTTGGATGCGGCTGTGCCCGTAGCCCCTCGCAAAGTCTGGCCCCATTCCGAGTCCGGCGGACGAACTTGGCCAGCCCTACCCCCCAAGGCTATAGCCCACCCATTTTTTCGGCATTTTTGCGGCGGAAGAACTAGGGGACCAGACATTCGGGCTCTTATTTTTGGACGCGGCTGTGCTCGTGGCCCCTTGCAAAGTCTGGCCCCATTCCGAGTCCGGCAGACGAACTTGGCCAGCCCCCACCCCGCAAGGCTATAGCCCACCCGTTTTTTGGGCATTTTTTTCGGCGGACGAACTTGCCCAGCCCCAACCCCCAAGGCTGTAGCCCACCCATTTTTTGGGCATTTTTGCGGCGGATGAATTTGGGGACCGGACCTTCGGGCTCTTATTTTTTGGGCACGGCTGTGCCCGCGGCCTATTTTTGGCACACAGAGGTCCCTCGCAAAGTCTGGCCCCATTCCGAGTCCGGCGGACGAACTTGGCCAGCCCCACCCCCCAAGGCTATAGCCCACCCGTTTTTTGGGCATTTTTGCGGCGGACGAACTTGGGGACCGGACCGTCGGGCACTTACTTTTAGGCGCGGCTGTGCCCGTGGCCTATTTTTGGCACACGGAGGCGCCTCGCAAAGTCTGGCTCCATTCCGAGCCCGGCGGAAGAACTTGGCCTGCCCCACCGCCAAAGTCTATAGCCCACCCCGTTTTTTGGGCATTTTTGCAGCGGACGAACTTGGGGACCGGACCTTCGGGGGCTTATTTTTGGGTGCGGCTGTGCCCGGGGCCTATTTTTGGTACGAGGAGGCCCCACGCAAAGTCTGGCCCCATTTCGAGTCCGGCGGACAAACTTGGCCAGCCCCACCCCCCACGCTATAGCCCACCCATTTTTTGGGCATTTTTGCGGCGGTCGAACTTGGGGACCGGACATTTGGGCGCTTATTTTTGGACGCGGCTGTGCTCGTGGCTCCTCGCAAAGTCTGGCCCCATTCCGAGCCGGCAGACCAACTTGGCCGGCCCCACCCCCCAAGGCTATAGCCCACCCGTTTTTTCGGCATTTTTGCGGCGGACGAACTTGGACAGCCCCACCCCCCAAGGGTATAGCCCACCCGTTTTTTGGGCATTTTTGCGGCGGACGAACTTGGGGACCTGACCTTCGGGCACTTATTCTTGGGCGCGGCTGTGTCCGCGGCCTATTTTTGGCACACGGAGGTCCCTCGCAAAGTCTGGCCCCATTCCGAGTCCGGCAGACGAACTTGGCCAGCCCCACCCCCCAAGGCTATAGCCCACCCGTTTTTTGGGCATTTTTTGCGCCGGACGAACTTGGGGACCGGACCATCGGGCGCTTACTTATTGGCACGGTTGTGCCCGTGGCCTATTTTGGCACACGGACGCCCCTCGCAAAGTCTGGCCCCATTCCGAGTCCGGCGAACGAACTTGGCCAGCCCCACCCCCCAAGGCTATAGCCCACCCGTTTATTGGGCATTTTTTGCGGCGGACGAACTTGGGGACCGGACCTTCGGGGGCTTATTTTTGGGCGCGGCTATGCCGCGGCCTATTTTTGGCACACGGAGGCCCGACGCAAAGTCTGGCCCCATTTCGAGTCCGGCGGACGAACTTGGCCAGCCTCACCCCCCAAGGCTATAGCCCACCCATTTTTTGGGCATTTTTGCGGCGGACGAACTTGGGGACCGGACATTTGGGCGCTTATTTTTGCACGCGGCTGTGCTCGTGGCCCCTCGTAAAGTCTGGCCCCATTCCGAGTCCGGCAGACGAACTTGTCCAGCCCCACCCCCCAAGGCTATAGCCCACCCGTTTTTTGGGCATTTTAGCGGCGGACGAACTTGGCCAGCCCCACCCCCCAAGGCAATAGCCCACCCATTTTTTGGGCATTTTTGCGCTAGAGGAACTTGGGGACCTGACCTTCCGGCACTTATTTTTGGGCGTGGCTGTGCCCGCGGCCTATTTTTTTGCACACGGAGGACCCTCGCAAACGCTGGCCCCATTCCGAGTCCGGCGGACGAACTTGGCCAGCCCCACCCACCAAGGCTATAGCCCACACCCGTGTTTTGGGCTTTTTTGCGGTGGATGAAATTGGGGACCGGACCGTCGGGCGCTTATTTTAGGTACGGCTGTGCCCGTGACCTATTTTTGGCACACCGGAGGCCCTTCGCAAAGTCTGGCCCCATAATGAGTCCGGCGGACGAACTTGGCCAGCCCAACCCCCCAAGGCTATAGCCCACCCATTTTTTGGGCATTTTTGCGGCGGACGAACTTGGGGACGGGACCTTCGGGCACTTATTTTTGGGTGCGGCAGTGCCCGCGGCCTACTTTTCGTACACGGAGGCCCCTCACAAAGTCTGGCCCCATTTCGAGTCCAGCAGAGGAACTTGGCCAGCCCTTCCGCCAAGGCAATAGCCCACCCATTTTTTGGGCATTTTTGCGGCGGACGAACTTGGGGACGGGATCTTCGTGTGCTTATTTTTGGGCGCGGCAGTGCCCGCGGCCCATTTTTGGCACACGGAGGCCCCTCGCAATGTCTGGCCCCATTCCGAGTCCGGCGGACGAACTTGGCCAGCCCCTCCCCCCAAGGCTATAGCCCACCCGTTTTTTGGGCATTTTTGCGGCCGACGAACTTGGGGACGGGACCTTCGGGCACTTATTTTTGGGGGCGGCAGTTTCCGCGGCCTATTTTTGACAACACGGAGGCCCCTCGCAAAGTCTGGCCCCATTCCGAGCCCGGCGGACGAACTTGGCCAGCCCCTCCCCCCAAGGCTATAACCCACCCATTTTTTGGGCATTTTTGGGCTGACGAACTTGGGGACGGGACCTTCGGGCGCTTATTTTTGGGTGTGGCAGTGCCCGCGGCCTATTTTTCGCACACGGAGGCCCCTCGCAAAGTCTGGCCCCATTTCGAGTCCGGCAGAGGAACTTGGCCAGGCCCCTCCCCCAAGGCTATAGCCCACCCGTTTTTTGGGCATTTTTGCGGCGGACGAACTTGGGGAAGGGACCTTCGGGCGCTTATTTTTGGGCGCAGCAGTGCCCGCGGCCTATTTTTCGCACACGGAGGCCCCTCGCAAAGTCTGGCCCCATTCCGAGTCCGGCGGACGAACTTGGCCAGCCCCTCCCCCCAAGGCTATAGCCCACCCGTTTTTTGGGCATTTTTGCGGCGGACGAACTTGGGGACGGGACCTTCGGGCGCTTATTTTTGGGCGCGGCAGTGCCCGCGGCCTTTTTTTGGCACACGGAGACCCCTCGCAAAGTCTGGCCCCATTCCGAGTCCGGCGGACGAACTTGCCGGCCCCTTCCCCCAAGGCTATAGCCCACACCATTTTTTGGGCATTTTTGCGGCTGACGAACTTGGTGACGGGACCTTCGGGCACTTATTTTTGGGCGCGGCAGTGCCCGCGGCCTATTTTTGGAACACGGAGGCCCCTCGCAAAATGTGGCCCCATTCCGAGTCCGGCAGAGGAACTTGGCCAGCCCCTCCCCCAAGGCTATAGCCCACCCGTTTTTTGGGCATTTTTTGCGGCGGACGAACTTGGGGAAGGGACCTTCGGGCGCTTATTTTTGGGCGCAGCAGTGCCCGCGGCCTAATTTTGGCACACGGAGGCCCCTCGCAAAGTCTGGCCCCATTCCGAGTCTGGCGGACGAACTTGGCCAGCCCCTCCCCCCAAGGCTATAGCCCACCCGTTTTTTGGGCATTTTTTCTGCGGACGAACTTGGGGACGGGACCTACGGGCCCTTATTTTTGGGTACGCAGTGCCCGCGGCCTATTTTTGGCACACGGAGGCCCCTCGCAAAGTCTGGCCCCATTCCGAGTCCGCCGGACGAACTTGGCCAGCCCCTCCCCCCAACGTTATAGCCCACCCCGTTTTTTGGGCATTTTTGCGGTGGATGAACTAGGGGACGGGACCTTCGGGCGCTTATTTTTGGGCGCGGCAGTGCCCGCGGCCAATTTTTTGCACACGGAGGCCCCTCACAAAGTCTGGGCCCATTCCGAGTCCGGCGGACGAACTTGGCCAGCCCCTCCCCCCAAGGCTATAGCCCACCCGTTTTTTGGCAATTTTTGCGGCGGACGAACTTGGGGACGGGACCTACGGGCCCTTATTTTTGGGTGCACAGTGACCGCGGCCTATTTTGGCACACGTAGGCCCCTCGCAAAGTCTGGCCCCATTCCGAGTCCGGCGGACGAACTTGGCCAGCCCCTCCCCCCAACGCTATAGCCCACCCGTTTTTGGGCATTTTTTGCGGCGGACGAACTAGGGGACGGGACCTTCGGGCGCTTATTTTTGGGCGCGGCAGTGCCCGGGGCCAATTTTTGGCACACGAAGGCCCCTCACAAAAGTCTGGGCCCATTCCAAGTCCGGCGGACGAACTTGGCCAGCCCCTCCCCCAAGGCTTTGGCCACCCGTTTTTTGGTCATTTTTGCGGCGGACGAACTTGGGGACGGGACTTTCGGGAGCTTATTTTTGGGCGCGGCAGTTCCTGCGACTATTTTTTGGCACACAACCGGAGGCCCCTCGCAATGTCTGGCCCCATTCCAAGTCCGCCGGACGAACTTGGCCAGCCCCTTCCCCCAAGGCTATTGTCCACCCATTTTTTGGGCATTTTTGCGGCGGACGAACTTGGGGACGGGGACCTTCGGGAGCTTATTTTTGGGCGCGGCAGTGCCCGCGGCCTATTTTTGGCACACGGAGGACCCTCGCAAACTCTGGCCCAATTCGGAGTCCGGCGGACGAACTTGGCCAGCCCCCTCCCCCCAAGGCTATAGCCCACCCCGTTTTTTGGGCATTTTTGCGGCGGACGAACTAGGTGACGGGACCTTCGGGCGCTTATTTTTGGGCGCGGCAGTGCCCGCGGCCTATTTTTTGGCACACGGAGACCCCTCGCAAAGTCTGGCCCCATTCTGAGTCCGGCGGACGAACTTGGCCAGCCCCTCCCCCCAAGGCTATAGCCCACCCATTTTTTGGGCATTTTTGCGGCGGACAAACTTGGGTACGGGACCTTCGGGCACTTATTTTTTGGCGCGGCAGTGCCCTCGGCCGATTTTTGGCACACGAAGGCCCCTTGCAAAGTCTGGCCCCATTCCGAGTCCGGCGGACGAATTTGGCCAGCCCCTCCCCCCCAAGGCTATAGCCCACCCGTTTTTTGGGCATTTTTGCGGCGGACGAACTTGGGGACGGGACCTTCAGGCGCTTATTTTTGGGCGCGGCAGTGCACGCGGTCTATTTTTGGCACACGTAGGCCCCTCGCAAAGTCTGGCCCCATTCCGAGTCCGGCGGACGAACTTGGCCAGCCCCTCCCCCCAACGCTATAGCCCACCCATTTTTTGGGCATTTTTGCGGCGGACGAACTAGGGGACGGGACCTTCGGGCGCTTATTTTTGGGCACGGGCAGTGCCCGGGGCCAATTTTTGGCACACGGAGGCCCCTCACAAAGTCTGGGCCCATTCCAAGTCCGGCGGACGAACTTGGCCAGCCCCTCCCCCCAAGGCTATAGCCCACCCGTTTTTTCGGCATTTTTGTGGCGGACGAACTTGGGGACGGGACCTACGGGCCCTTATTTTTGGGTGTGCAGTGCCCGCGGCCTATTTTTGGCACACGGAGGCCCCTCGCAAAGTCTGGCCCCATTCCGAGTCCGGCGGACGAACTTGGCCAGCCCCTCCCCCCAACGCTATAGCCCACCCGTTTTTTGGGCATTTTTGCGGCGGACGAACTAGGGGACGGGACCTTCGGAGCGCTTATTTTTGGGCTCGGCAGTGGCCGCGGCCAATTTTTGGCACACGGAGGCCCCTCTCAAAGTCTGGGCCCATTCCGAGTCCGGCGGACGAACTTGGCCAGCCCCTCCCCCCAAGGCTTTGGCCACCCGTTTTTTGGTCATTTTTGCGGCGGACGAACTTGGGGACGGGACTTTCGGGAGCTTATTTTTGGGCGCGGCAGTTCCTGCGACTATTTTTTGGCACACGGAGGCCCCTCGCAATGTCTGGCCCCATTCCAAGTCCGCCGGACGAACTTGGCCAGCCCCTTCCCCCAAGGCTATTGTCCACCCATTTTTTGGGCATTTTTGCGGCGGACGAACTTGGGGACGGGACCTTCGGGAGCTTATTTTTGGGCGCGGCAGTGCCCGGGGCCAATTTTTGGCACACGAAGGCCCCTCACAAAGTCTGGGCCCATTCCAAGTCCGGCGGACGAACTTGGCCAGCCCCCTCCCCCCAAGGCTTTGGCCACCCGTTTTTTGGTCATTTTTGCGGCGGACGAACTTGGGGACGGGACTTTCGGGAGCTTATTTTTGGGCGCGGCAGTTCCTGCGACTATTTTTTGGCACACGGAGGCCCCTCGCAATGTCTGGCCCCATTCCAAGTCCGCCGGACGAACTTGGCCAGCCCCTTCCCCCAAGGCTATTGTCCCACACCATTTTTTGGGCATTTTTGCGGCGGACGAACTTGGGGACGGGACCTTCGGGAGCTTATTTTTGGGCGCGGCAGTGCCCGCGGCCTATTTTTGGCACACGGAGGACCCTCGCAAACTCTGGCCCAATTCGGAGTCCGGCGGACGAACTTGGCCAGCCCCTCCCCCCAAGGCTATAGCCCACCCGTTTTTTTGGGCATTTTTGCGGCGGACGAACTAGGGGACGGGACCTTCGGGCGCTTATTTTTGGGCGCGGCAGTGCCCGCGGCCTATTTTTGGCACACGGAGACCCCTCGCAAAGTCTGGCCCCATTCTGAGTCCGGCGGACGAACTTGGCCAGCCCCTCCCCCCAAGGCTATAGCCCACCCATTTTTTAGGCATTTTTGCGGCGGACAAACTTGGGTACGGGACCTTCGGGCACTTATTTTTTGGCGCGGCAGTGCCCTCGGCCGATTTTTGGCACACGAAGGCCCCTTGCAAAGTCTGGCCCCATTCCGAGTCCGGCGGACGAATTTGGCCAGCCCCCTCCCCCCAAGGCTATAGCCCACCCGTTTTTTGGGCATTTTGCGGCGGACGAAACTTGGGGACGGGACCTTCAGGCGCTTATTTTTGGGCGCGGCAGTGCACGCGGTCTATTTTTGGCACACGTAGGCCCCTCGCAAAGTCTGGCCCCATTCCGAGTCCGGCGGACGAACTTGGCCAGCCCCTCCCCCCAACGCTATAGCCCACCCGTTTTTTGGGCATTTTTGCGGCGGACGAACTAGGGGACGGGACCTTCGGGCGCTTATTTTTGGGCGCGGCAGTGCCCGGGGCCAATTTTTGGCACACGGAGGCCCCTCACAAAGTCTGGGCCCATTCCAAGTCCGGCGGACGAACTCGGCCAGCCCCTCCCCCCAAGGCTATAGCCCACCCGTTTTTTCGGCATTTTTGTGGCGGACGAACTTGGGGACGGGACCTACGGGCCCTTATTTTTGGGTGTGCAGTGCCCGCGGCCTATTTTTGGCACACGGAGGCCCCTCGCAAAGTCTGGCCCCATTCCGAGTCCGGCGGACGAACTTGGCCAGCCCCTCCCCCCAACGCTATAGCCCACCCGTTTTTTGGGCATTTTTGCGGCGGACCGAACTAGGGGACGGGACCTTCGGGCGCTTATTTTTGGGCTCGGCAGTGGCCGCGGCCAATTTTTGGCACACGGAGGCCCCTCTCAAAGTCTGGGCCCATTCCGAGTCCGGCGGACGAACTTGGCCAGCCCCTCCCCCCAAGGCTTTGGCCACCCGTTTTTTGGTCATTTTTGCGGCGGACGAACTTGGGGACGGGACTTTCGGGAGCTTATTTTTGGGCGCGGCAGTTACTGCGACTATTTTTTGCACACGGAGGCCCCTCGCAATGTCTGGCCCCATTCCAAGTCCGCCGGACGAACTTGGCCAGCCCCTTCCCCCAAGGCTATTGTCCACCCATTTTTTGGGCATTTTTGCGGCGGACGAACTTGGGGACGGGACCTTCGGGAGCTTATTTTTGGGCGCGGCAGTGCCCGCGGCCTATTTTTGGCACACGGAGGACCCTCGCAAACTCTGGCCCAATTCGGAGTCCGGCGGACGAACTTGGCCAGCCCCTCCCCCCAAGGCTATTAGCGCACCCCGTTTTTTGGGCATTTTTGCGGCGGACGAACTAGGGGACGGGACCTTCGGGCGCTTATTTTTGGGCGCGGCAGTGCCCGCGGCCTATTTTTGGCAACACGGAGACCCCTCGCAAAGTCTGGCCCCATTCTGAGTCCGGCGGACGAACTTGGCCAGCCCCTCCCCCCAAGGCTATAGCCCACCCATTTTTTGGGCATTTTTGCGGCGGACAAACTTGGGTACGGGACCTTCGGGCACCTTATTTTTTTGGCGCGGCAGTGCCCTCGGCCGATTTTTGGCACACGAAGGCCCCTTGCAAAGTCTGGCCCCATTCCGAGTCCGGCGGACGAATTTGGCCAGCCCCTCCCCCCAAGGCTATAGCCCACCCGTTTTTTGGGCATTTTTGCGGCGGACGAACTTGGGGACGGGACCTTCAGGCGCTTATTTTTGGGCGCGGCCCGTGCACGCGGCCTATTTTTGGCACACGGAGGCCCCTCGCAAAGTCTACCCCCATTCCGAGTCCGGCGGGCGAACTTGGCCTGCCCCTCCCCCCAAGGATATAGCCCACCCATTTTTTGGCATTTTTGGGGCGGACGAACTTGGGGACAGGACCTACGGGCCCTTATTTTTGGGCGTGCAGTGCCCGCGGCCTATTTTTGGCACACGGAGGCCCCTCGCAAAGTCTGGCCCCATTCCGAGTCCGGCGGACGAACTTGGCCAGCCCCTCCGCCCAACGCTATAGCCCACCCATTTTTGGGGCATTTTTGCGGCGGACGAACTTGGTACCGGGACCTTTGGGGGCTTATTTTTGGGCGCGGCAGTGCCCGCGGCCAATTTTTGGCACACGGACGCCCCTCACAAAGTCTGGGCCTATTCCGAGTCCGGCGGACGAACTTGGCCAGCCCCTCCCCCCAAGGCTATGGCCCGCCCGTTTTTTGGGCATTTTTGCGGCGGACGAAATTGGGGACGGGACCTTTCGGGAGCTTATTTTTGGGCGCGGCAGTTCCTGCAACTAATTTTTGGCACACGGAGGCCCCTCGCAATGTCTGGCCCCATTCCAAGTCCGGCGGACGAACTGGGCCAGCCCCTCCCCCCAAGGCTATTGTCCACCCGTTTTTTGGGCATTTTTGCGGCGGACGAACTTGGGGACGGGACCTTGGGGCGCTTATTTTTGGGCGCGACAGTGCCCGCGGCCTATTTTTGGCACATGGAGGCCTCTCGCAAAGTCTGGCCCCATTCTGAGTCCGGCGGACGAACTTGGCCAACCCCTCCCCCCAAGGCTATAGCCCACCCGTTTTTTGGGCATTTTTGCGGCGTCCGAACTTGGGGACTGGACCTTCGGGCGCTTATTTTTGGGCGCGGTAGTGCCCGCGGCTTATTTGTGGCACACGGAGGCCCCTCGCAAAGTCTGGCCCCATTCTGAGTCCGGCGGACGAACTTGGCCAGCCCCTCCCCCCAAGGCTATAGCCCACCCGTTTTTTGGGCATTTTTGCGGCGGGCGAACTTGGGGACGGGACCTTCGGGCACTTATTTTTGGTCGCGGAAGTTGCCACGGCCTATTTTTTGGCACACGGAGGCCCCTCGCAAAGTCTGGCCCCATTCCGAGTCCGGCGGACGAACATGGCCAGCCCCTCCCCCCAAGGCTATAGCCCACCCGTTTTTTGGGCATTTTTGCGGCGGATGAACTTGGGGACGGGACCTTCGGGCGCTTATTTTTTGGCGCGGCAGCGCCCGCGGCCTATTTTTGGCACACGGAGGCCCCTCGCAAAGTATGGCCCCATTCCGAGTCCCGGCGGACGAACTTGGCCAGCCCCTCCCCCAAGGCTATAGCATACCCGTTTTTTGGGCATTTTTGCGGCGGACGAACTTGGGGACGGGACCTTGGGGCGCTTATTTTTGGCGCGGCAGTGCCCGCTGCCTATTTTTGGCACATGGAGGCCTCTCAGCAAATTCTGGCCCCATTCTGAGTCCGGCGGACGAACTTGGCCAACCCCTCCCCCCAAGGCTATAGCCCACCCGTTTTTTGGGCATTTTTGCGGCGTCCGAACTTGGGGACTGGACCTTCGGGCGCTTATTTTTGGGCGCGGTAGTGCCCGCGGCTTATTTTTGGCATACGGAGGCCCCTCGCAAAGTCTGGCCCCATTCTGAGTCCGGCGGACGAACTTGGCCAGCCCCTCCCCCCAAGGCTATAGCCCACCCGTTTTTTGGGCATTTTTGCGGCGGGCGAACTTGGGGACGGGACCTTCGGGCACTTATTTTTGGTTGTGGAAGTTGCCACGGCCTATTTTTGGCACACGGAGGCCCCTCGCAAAGTCTGGCCCCATTCCGAGTCCGGCGGACGAACATGGCCAGCCCCTCCCCCCAAGGCTATAGCCCACACCGTTTTTTGGGCATTTTAGCGGCGGATGAACTTGGGGACGGGACCTTCGGGCGCTTATTTTTTGGCGCGGCAGCGCCCGCGGCATATTTTTGGCACACGGAGGCCCCTCGCAAAGTATGGCCCCATTCCGAGTCCGGCGGACGAACTTGGCCAGCCCCTCCCCCCAAGGCTATAGCATACCCGTTTTTTAGGCATTTTTGCGGCGGACGAACTTGGGGACGGGACCTTGGGGCGCTTATTTTTGGGTGCGGCAGTGCCCGCGGGCCTATTTTTGGCACATGGAGGCCTCTCGCAAAGTCTGGCCCCATTCTGAGTCCGGCAGACGAACTTGGCCAACCCCTCCCCCCAAGGCTATAGCCCACCCGTTTTTTGGGCATTTTTGCGGCGTCCGAACTTGGGGACTGGACCTTCGGGCGCTTATTTTTGGGCGCGGCAGTGCCCGGGGCCTATTTTTGGCACACGGAGGACCCTCACAAAGTCTGGCCCCATTCTGAGTCCGGCGGACGAACTTGGCCAGCCCCTCCCCCCAAGGCTGTAGCCCACCCGTTTTTTGGGCATTTTTGCGGCGGACGAACTTGGGGACGGGACCTTGGGGCGCTTATTTTTGGGTGCGGCAGTGCCCGCGGCCTATTTTTGGCACATGGAGGCCTCTCGCAAAGTCTGGCCCCATTTCGAGTCCGGCGGACGAACTTGGGGACGGGACCTTCGGGAGATTATTATTGGGCGCGGCCGTGCCCGCGGCCTTTTTTTTGCACACGGAGGCCCCTCGCAAAGTCTGGCCCCATTCCGAGTCCGGCGGACGAAGTTGGCCAGCCCCTCCCCCCAAGGCTATAGCCCACCCGTTTTTTGGGCATTTTTGCGGCGGACGAACTTGGGGACTGGACCTTCAGGCGCTTATTTTTGGGCGTGGCAGTGCCCGCAGCCTATATTTTGCACACGGAGGCCCCTCGCAACGTCTGGCCCCATTCCGAGTCCAGCGGACGAACTATGCCGGCCCCTCCCCCCAAGGCTATAGCGCCCACCACCGTTTTTTGGGCATTTTTGCGGCGGACGAACTTGGGGACGGGTCCTTCGGGCGCTTATTTTTGGGCGCGGCAGTGCCCGCGGCCTATTTTTGGCACACCGGAGGACCCTCGCAAAGTCTGGCCCCATTCTGAGTTCGGCGGGCGAACTTGGCCAACCCCTCCCCCCAAGGCTATAGCCCACCCATTTTTTGGGCATTTTTGCGGCGGACGAACTTGGGGATGGGTCCTTCGGGCGCTTATTTTTGGGCGCGGCAGTGCCCGCGGCCTATTTTTGGCACACGGAGGCCCCTCGCAAAGTCTGGCCCCATTCCGAGTCCGGCGGACGAAATTGGCCAGCCCCTCCCCCCAACGCTATGGCCCACCCGTTTTTTGGGCATTTTTGCGGTGTACGAACTCGGGACGGGACCTTCAGCGCGCTTATTTTTGGGCGTGGCAGTGCCTGCGGCCTATTTTTGGCACACGGAGCCCCCTCGCAAAGTCTGGCCCCAGTCCGAGTCCGGCGGACGAACTTGGCCAGCCCCTCTCCCCAAGGCTAAAGCCCACCCGTTTTTTGGGCATTTTTGCGGCGGACGAACTTGGGGACGGGACCTTTGGGTGCTTATTTTTGGG
>BTHF01000125.1:0-51510 GCA_033242345.1 Citrus unshiu
AACTTGGCGCCCCGGCCGTCGGGCGGTTATTTTTGGGTACGGATTTGTCCATGGCCTATTTTTGGCACACGGGGGCCCCTCGCAAAGTCTCGCGGCATTCCGAGTCCGGCGGACGAAGTGGGCCAGCATAACCCACAAGGCTATAGCCCACCCGTTTTTGTGGCCTTTTTCCGCTGGACGAACTTGGCGCCCCGGCCGTACGGGCGGTTAATTTTGGACGCGGCTTTGCTCACGGCCTATTTTTGGCACGAGGAGGCCCCTTGTAAACTCTCGCGGCATTCCGAGTCCGGCGGACGAAGTTGGCCAGCCCCAACCCCAAAGGCTATAGCCCACCCGTTTTTGTGGCCTTATTCCGCTGGACGAAGTTGGCACCCCGGCCGTCGGGTGGTTATTTTTGGGCGCAGGATTTTCCCGCGGCCTATTTTTGGCACACGGAGGCCCCTCATAAATTCTAGCGGCATTCCGAGTCCGGCGGACGAAGTAGGCCAGCCCCACCCCCCAAGGCTATAGCCCACCTGTTTTTGTGGCCTTTTTCCGCTGGACGAACTTGGCGCCCCGGCCGTCGGGTGGTTATTTTTGGACGCGGCTGTGCCCGGGGCCTTTTTTCGGCACACGGAGGCCGCTCGCAAAGTCTCGCGCCATTCGAGTGCGGCGGATGAAGTTGGCCAGCCTCACCGCACAACGCTATAGCCCACCCGTTTTTGTGGCGTTTTTCCGCTGGACGAACTTGGCGCCCCGGCCTTCGGGCAAGTTATTTTTGGGCGCGCCTATGCCTGGGGCCTATTTTCGGCACACGAGGCCACTCGCAAAGTCCCGCGCCATTCCGAGTCCGGCGGACGAAGTTGGCCAGTACCACCCACCACAAGGCTATAGCCCACCCGTTTTTGTGGCCATTTTTCCGCTGGACGAACTTGGCTCCCCGGCTTTCAGGCGGTTATTTTTGGGCGCGGCCGTGCCCGGGGCCTATTTTCGGCACACGGAGGCCGCTCGCAAAGTCTCAACACCATTCCGAGTGCGGCGGACGAAGTTGGCCAGCCCCACCCCCCAAGGCTATAGCCCACCCGTTTTTGTGGCCTTTTTCCGCTGGACGAACTTGGCGACCCGGCCGTCGGGCGGTTATTTTTTGGCGCGGCTTTGCCAGCGGTCTATTTTGGCACACGGAGGCCCCTCGCAAAGTCTCGCGGCATTCCGAGTCCGGCGGACGAAGTTGGCCAGCCCCACCCCCCAAGGCTATAGCCCACCCGTTTTTGTGGCCTTTTTCCGCTGGACGAACTTGGTGCCCCGGCCTTCGCGCGGTTATTTTTGGGTGCGGCTTTGCCCGCGGCCTATTTTTGGCACACGGAGGCCCCTCGCAAAGTCTCGCAGCAGTCCGAGTCCGGCGGACGAGGTTGGCAAGCCCCACCCCCCAAGGCTATAGCCCACCCGTTTTTGTGGCCTTTTTCCGCTGGACGAACTTGGCGCCCCGGCCGTCGGGCGTTTATTTTTGGGCGCAGCTTTGCCCGCGGCCTATTTTTGGCATACGTAGGCCCGTCGCAAAGTCTCGCGGCATTCCGAGTCCGGCGGACGAAGTTGGCAAGCCCACCCCCCAAGGCTATAGCCCACCCGTTTTTGTGGCCTTTTTCCGCTGGGCGAACTTGGCGCCCCGGCCTTCGGGCGGTTATTTTTGGGCGCAGCTTTACTCGCGGCCTATTTTTGGCACACGGAGTCCCCTCGTAAAGTCTCACGGCATTCCGAGTCCGGCGGACGAAGTTGGCCAGCATCACCCCCCAAGGCTATAGCCCACCCGTTTTTGTGGCCTCTTTCCGCTGGACGAACTTGGTGCCCAGGCCTTCGGGCGGTTATTTTTTGGTGCGGCTTGGCCGCGGCCTATGTTTTGGCACACGGAGGCCCCTCGCAAAGTCTTGCGGCATTCCGAGTCCGGCGGACGAAGTTGGCCAGCATCACCCCCCAAGGCTATAGCCCACCCGTTTTTGTGGCCTTTGTCCGCAGGACGAACTTGGCGCCCCTGCCTTCGGGCGGTTAATTTTGGGCGTGGCTTTGCCCGCGGCCTATTTTTGCCACACGGAGGCCCCTCGCAATGTCTCGCGGCATTCTGAGTCTGGCGGACGAATTTGGCCAGCCCCACCCCCCAAGGCTATAGCCCACCCGTTTTTGTGGCCTTTTTCCGCTGGACGAACTTGGCGCCCTGGCCTTCGGGCGGTTATTTTTGGGCGCAGCTTTGCCCGCGGCCTATTTTTGGTACACGGAGTCCCCTCGTAAAGTCTCAAGGTATTCCGAGTCTGGCGGACGAAGTGGGCCAGCATCACCCCCCAAGGCTATAGCCCACCCGTTTTTGTGGACTTTGTCCGCTGGACGAACTCGGCGCCCCGGCCTTCGGGCGGTTAATTTTGGGCGCGGCTTTGCCCGCGGCCTATTTTTGCCACACGGAGGCCCCTCGCAAAGTCTCGCGGCATTCCGAGTCCGGCGGACGAAGTCGGCCAGCATCACCCCCCCAAGGCTATAGCCCACCCGTGTTTGTGGCCTTTTTCCGCTGGACGAACTTGGCGCCCCGGCCGTCAGGTGGTTATTTTTGGGCGCAGCTTTTTCCGCGGCCTATTTTTAGCACACCGGAGGCCCCTCATAAAGTCTAGCGGCATTCCGAGTCCGGCGGACGAATTTGGCCAGCCCCACCCCCCAAGGCTATAGCCCACCCGTTTTTGTGGCCTTTGTCCGCTGGACGAACTTTGCGCCCCGGCCTTCGGGCGGTTAATTTTGGGCGAGGCTTTGCCCGCGGCCTATTTTTGGCACACGGAGTCCCCTCGTAAAGTCTCAAGGCATTCCGAGTCCGGCGGACGAAGTGGGCCAGCATCACCCCCCAAGGCTATAGCCCACCCGTTTTTGTGGCCTTTGTCCGCTGGACGAACTTGGCGCCCCGGCCTTCGGGCGGTTAATTTTGGGCGCGGCTTTGCCCGCGGCCTATTTTTTCCACAAGGAGGCACCTCGCAAAGTCTCGCGGCATTCCGAGTCCAGCGGACGAAGTTGGCCGGCCCCACCCCCGAAGGCTATAGCCCACCCGTTTCTGTGGCCTTTTTCCGCTGGACGAACTTGGCGCCTTGGCCTTCGGGCGGTTATTTTTGGGCGTAGCTTTGCCCACGGCCTATTTTTGGCACACACGAAGTCCCCAAGTAAAGTCTCAAGGCCTTCCGAGTCCGGCGGACGAAGTTGGCCAGCATCACCCCCCAAGGCTATAGCCCACCCATTTTTGTGGCTTTTGTCCGCTGGACGAACTTGGCGCCCCGGCCTTCGGGCGGTTAATTTTGGACGTGGCTTTGCCCGCGGCCTATTTTTGCCACACGGAGGCCCCTCGCAAAGTCTCGCGGCATTCCGAGTCCGGCGGACGAAGTTGGCCAGCATCATCCCCCAAGGCTATAGCCCACCCGTTTTTGTGGCCTTTGTCCGCTGGACGAACTTGGTGCACCCTGCCTTTGGGCTGTTAATTTTGGGGGTGGCTTTGCCCGCGGCCTATTTTTTCCACACGGAGGCCCCTCGCAAAGTCTCGCGGCATTCCGAGTCCGGCGGACGAAGTTGGCCAGCCACATCCCCAAGGCTATAGCCCACCCGTTTTTGTGGCCTTTTTCCGCTGGACGAACTTGGCGCCCCGGCCTTCGGCGGTTATTTTTGGGCGCGGCTTTGCCCGCGACCTAAGTTTAGCACACGGAGGCCCCTCGCAAAGTCTCGCGCCATTCCGAGTACGGCGGACGAAGGTGGCCAGCTCCACCCCCCAAGGCTTTAGCCCACCCGTTTTTGTGGCCTTTTTCCGCTGGACGAACTTGGCGCCCCGGCCGTCGGGTGGTTATTTTTGGGCGCGGATTTTCCCGCGGCCTATTTTTGGCACACGGAGGCCCCTCATAAATTCTAGCGGCATTCCGAGTCCGGCGGACGAAGTAGGCCAGCCCCACCCCCCAAGGCTATAGCCCACCTGTTTTTGTGGCCTTTTTCCGCTGGACGAACTTGGCGCCCCGGCCGTCGGGTGGTTATTTTTGGACGCGGCTGTGCCCGGGGCCTTTTTTTCGGCACACGGAGGCCGCTCGCAAAGTCTCGCGCCATTCGAGTGCGGCGGTATGAAGTTGGCCAGCCCCACCGCACAACGCTATAGCCCACCCGTTTTTTGTGGCGTTTTTCCGCTGGACGAACTTGGCGCCCCGGCCTTCGGGCAGTTATTTTTGGGCGCGCCTATGCCTGGGCCTATTTTCGGCACACGGAGGCCGCTCGCAAAGTCCCCGCGCCATTCCGAGTCCGGCGGACGAAGTTGGCCAGTACCACCCACCAAGGCTATAGCCCACCCGTTTTTGTGGCCTTTTTCCGCTGGACGAACTTGGCGCCCCGGCTTTCAGGCGGTTATTTTGGGCGCGGCCGTGCCCGGGGCCTATTTTCGGCACATCGGAGGCCGCTCGCAAAGTCTCACACCATTCCGAGTGCGGCGGACGAAGTTGGCCAGCCCCACCCCCCAAGGCTATAGCCCACACCGTTTTTGTGGCCTTTTTCCGCTGGACGAACATGGCGACCCGGCCGTCGGGTGGTTATTTTTTGGCGCGGCTTTGCCCGCGGTCTATTTTGGCACAAGGAGGCCCCTCGTAAAGTCTCGCGGCATTCCGAGTCCGGCGGACGAAGTTGGCCAGCCCCACCCCCCAAGGCTTTAGCCCACCCGTTTTTGTGGCCTTTTTCCGCTGGACGAACTTGGCGCCCCGGCCTTCGGGCGGTTATTTTTGGGCGCGGCTTTGCCCGCGACCTATGTTTAGCACACGGAGGCCCCTCGCAAAGTCTCGCGCCATTCCGAGTACGGCGGACGAGGTGGACAGCTCCACCCCCCCAAGGCTATCGCCCACCTGTTTTTGTGGCCTTTTTCCGTTGGACGGAACTTGGCGCCCCGGCCGTCGGATGGTTATTTTTGGGCGCGGATTTTCCCGCGGCCTATTTTTGGCACACGGAGGCCCTCATAAATTCTAGCGGCATTCCGAGTCCGGCGGACGAAGTAGGCCAGCCCCACCCCCCAAGGCTATAGCCCACCTGTTTTTGTGGCCTTTTTTCCGCTGGACGAACTTGGCGCCCCGGCCGTCGGGTGGTTATTTTTGGACGCGGCTGTGCCCGGGCCTTTTTTCGGCACACGGAGGCCGCTCGCAAAGTCTCGCGCCATTCGAGTGCGGCGGATGAAGTTGGCCAGCCCCACCGCACAACGCTATAGCCCACCCGTTTTTGTGGCGTTTTTCCGCTGGACGAACTTGGCGCCCCGGCCTTCGGGCAGTTATTTTTGGGCGCGCCTATGCCTGGGGCCTATTTTTGGCACACGGAGGCCGCTCGCAAAGTCCCGCGCCATTCCGAGTCCGGCGGACGAAGATGGCCAGTACCACCCACCAAGGCTATAGCCACACCCGTTTTTGTGGCCTTTTTCCGCTGGACGAACTTGGCGCCCCCGGCTTTCAGGCGGTTATTTTTGGGCGCGGCCATGCCCGGGGCCTATTTTCGGCACACGGAGGCCGCTCGCAAAGTCTCACACCATTCCGAGTGCGGCGGACGAAGTCGGCCAGCCCCACCCCCCAAGGCTATAGCCCACCCGTTTTTGTGGCCTTTTTCCGCTGGACGAACTTGGCGACCCGGCCGTCGGGCGGTTATTTTTTGGCGCGGCTTTGCCCGCGGTCTATTTTGGCACAAGGAGGCCCCTCGCAAAGTCTCGCGGCATTCCGAGTCCGGCGGACGAAGTTGGCCAGCCCCACCCCCCAAGGCTTTAGCCCACCCGTTTTTGTGGCCTTTTTCCGCTGGACAAACTTGGCGCCCCGGCCTTCGGGCGGTTATTTTTGGGCGCGGCTTTGCCCGCGACCTATGTTTAGCACACGGAGGCCCCTCGCAAAGTCTCGCGCCATTCCGAGTACGGCGGACGAAGGTGGACAGCTCCACCCCCCAAGGCTATAGCCCACCTGTTTTTGTGGCCTTTTTCCGTTGGACGAACTTGGCGCCCCGGCCGTCGGATGGTTATTTTTGGGCGCCGGATTTTCCCGCGGCCTATTTTTGGCACACGGAGGCCCCTCATAAATTCTAGCGGCATTCCGAGTCCGGCGGACGAAGTAGGCCAGCCCCACCCCCCAAGGCTATAGCCCACCTGTTTTTGTGGCCTTTTTCCGCTGGACGAACTTGGCGCCCCGGCCGTCGGGTGGTTATTTTTGGACGCGGCTGTGCCCGGGGCCTTTTTTCGGCACACGGAGGCCGCTCGCAAAGTCTCGCGCCATTCGAGTGCGGCGGATGAAGTTGGCCAGCCCCACCGCACAACGCTATAGCCCACCCGTTTTTGTGGCGTTTTTCCGCTGGACGAACTTGGCGCCCCGGCCTTCGGGCAGTTATTTTTGGGCGCGCCTATGCCTGGGGCCTATTTTCGGGACACGGAGGCCGCTCGCAAAGTCCCGCGCCATTCCGAGTCCGGCGGACGAAGTTGGCCAGTACCACCCACCAAGGCTATAGCCCACCCGTTTTTGTGGCCTTTTTCCGCTGGACGAACTTGGCGCCCCGGCTTTCAGGCGGTTATTTTTGGGCGCGGCCGTGCCCGGGGCCTATTTTCGGCACACGGAGGCCGCTCGCAAAGTCTCACACCATTCCGAGTGCGGCGGACGAAGTTGGCCAGCCCCACCCCCCAAGGCTATAGCCCACCCGTTTTTGTGGCCTTTTTCCGCTGGACGAACTTGGCGACCCGGCCGTCGTGCGGTTATTTTTTGGCGCGGCTTTGCCCGCGGTCTATTTTGGCACACGGAGGCCCCTCGCAAAGTCTCGCGGCATTCCGAGTCCGGTGGACGAAGTTGGCCAGCCCCACCCCCCAAGGCTTTAGCCCACCCGTTTTTGTGGCCTTTTTCCGCTGGACGAACTTGGCGCCCCGGCCTTCGGGCGGTTATTTTTGGGCCCGGCTTTGCCCGCGACCTATGTTTAGCACACGGAGGCCCCTCGCAAAGTCTCGCGCCATTCCGAGTACGGCGGACGAAGGTGGACAGCTCCACCCCCCAAGGCTATAGCCCACCTGTTTTTGTGGCCTTTTTCCGTTGGACGAACTTGGCGCCCCGGCCGTCGGATGGTTATTTTTGGGCGCGGATTTTCCCGCGGCCTATTTTTGGCACACGGAGGCCCCTCATAAATTCTAGCGGCATTCCGAGTCCGGCGGACGAAGTAGGCCAGCCCCACCCCCCAAGGCTATAGCCCACCTGTTTTTGTGGCCTTTTTCCGCTGGACGAACTTGGCGCCCCGGCCGTCGGGTGGTTATTTTTGGACGCGGCTGTGCCCGGGGCCTTTTTTCGGCACACGGAGGCCGCTCGCAAAGTCTCGCGCCATTCGAGTGCGGCGGATGAAGTTGGCCAGCCCAACCGCACAACGCTATAGCCCACCCGTTTTTGTGGCGTTTTTCCGCTGGACGAACTTGGCGCCCCGGCCTTCGGGCAGTTATTTTTGGGCGCGCCTATGCCTGGGGCCTATTTTCGGCACACGGAGGCCGCTCGCAAAGTCCCGCGCCATTCCGAGTCCGGCGGACGAAGTTGGCCAGTACCACCCACCAAGGCTATAGCCCACCCGTTTTTGTGGCCTTTTTCCGCTGGACGAACTTGGCGCCCCGGCCTTCAGGCGGTTATTTTTGGGCGCGGCCGTGCCCGGGGCCTATTTTCGGCACACGGAGGCCGCTCGCAAAGTCTCACACCATTCCGAGTGCGGCGAACGAAGTTGGCCAGCCCCACCCCCCAAGGCTATAGCCCACCCGTTTTTGTGGCCTTTTTCCGCTGGACGAACTTGGCGACCCGGCCGTCGGGCGGTTATTTTTTGGCGCGGCTTTGCCCGCGGCCTATTTTGGCACACGGAGGCCCCTCAAAAAGTCTCGTGGCATTCCGAGTCTGGCGGACGAAGTTGGCCAGCCCCACCCCCCAAGGCTATAGCCCACCCGTTTTTGTAGCCCTTTTCCGCCGGACGAACTTGGCGCCCCGGCCTTTGGGCGGTTATTTTTGGGCGCGCCTGTGCCCAGGGCCTATTTTCGGCACACGGAGGTCGCTCGCAAAGTCTCACGCCATTCCGAGTCCGGCGGACGAAGTTGCCAGCCCCACCCCCCAAGGCTATAGCCCACCCGTTTTTGTGGCCTTTTTCCGCTGGACGAACATGGGGCCCCGGCCTTCGGGCGGTTGTTTTTGGGCGCGGCTGTGCCCGGGGCCTTTTTTCGGCACACGGAGGCCGCTCGCAAAGTCTCGCGCCAATCCGAGTGCGGTGGACGAAGTGGGCATGCCCCACCCCACAAGGCTATAGCCCACCCGTTTTTGTGGCGTTTTTCCGCTGGACGAACTTGGCGCCCCGGCCTTCGGGCCGTTATTTTTGGGCGCGCCTGTGTCCGGGGCCTATTTTCGGCACACGGAGGCCACTCGCAAAGTCCCGCGCCATTCCGAGTCCGGCGGACGAAGTTGGCCAGTACCACCCACCAAGGCTAAAGCCCACCCGTTTTTGTGGCCTTTTTCCGCTGGACGAACTTGGCGCCCCGGCCTTCGGGCAGTTATTTTTGGGCGCGGCCGTGCCTGGGGCCTATTTTCAGCACACGGAGGCCGCTCGCAAAGTCTCACGCTATTCCGAGTGCGGCGGACGAAGTTGGCCAGCCCCACCCCCCAAGGCTATAGCCCACCCGTTTTTGTGGCCTTTTTCCGCTGGACGAACTTGCCGCCCCGGCCTTCGGGCGGTTATTTTTGGGCGCGGCCGTGCCCGGGGCCTATTTTCGGCACACGGAGGCCACTCGCAAAGTCTCACGCCATTCCGAGTGCGGCGGACGAAGTCGGCCAGCCCCACCCCCCAAGGCTATAGCCCACCCGTTTTTGTGGCCTTTTTCCGCTGGACGAACTTGGCGCCCCGGCCGTCGGGCGGTTATTTTTTGGCGCGGCTTTGCCCACGGCCTATTTTTGGCACACGGAGGCCCCTCGTAAAGTCTCGCGGCATTCCGAGTCCGGCGGACGAAGTTGGCCAGCCCCACCCCCCAAGGCTATAGCCCACCCGTTTTTGTAGCCTTTTTCCGCCGGACGAACTTGGCGACCCGACTTTCGGGCGGTAATTTTTGTGCGCGGCTGAGTCCGCGGTCTATTTTTATCACACGGAGGCCCCTCGCAATGTCTCGCGGCATTCCGAGTCCGGCGGACGAAGTTGGCCAGCCCCACCCCCCAAGGGTAATGCCCACACCGTTTTTCTGGCCTTTTTCCGCTGAACGAACTTGACGGCCCGGCCTTCGGACTGTTATTTTTGGGCGCAGCTTTCCCCGCGGCCTATTTTTGTCACACGTAGGCCCCTCGCAAAGTCTCGCGGCATTCCGAGTCCGGCGGACGAAGTTGGCCCGCCCCACCCCCCAAGGCGATAGCCCACCCGTTTTTGTGGCCTTTTTCCGCTGGACGAACTTGGCGCCCCGGCTTTCGGGAGGATATTTTTGGGCACGGCTTTGGCTACGGCCTATTTTTATCACACGGAGGCCCCTCGCAAAGTCTCGTGGCATTCCGAGTCCGGCGGACGAAGTTGGCCAGCCCCACCCCCCAAGGCTATAGCCCACCCGTTTTGGTGGCATTTTTCCGCTGGACGAACATGGCGCCCCGGCCTTCGGGGGGTTATTTTTGGGCGGGGCTTTGGCTGCGGCCTATTTATGGCACACGGAGGCCCCTCTTAAAGTCTCATGGCATTCCGAGTCCGGCGGACGAAGTTGGCCAGCCCCACCCCCCAAGGCTATAGCCCACCCGTTTTTGTGGCCTTTTTCCGCTGGAAGAACTTTGCGCCCCGGCCTTCGGGCGGTTATTTTTGGGCACGGCTTCACCCGCGGCCTATTTTTGGCACAAAGAGGCCCCTCGCAAAGTCTCGCGGCATTCCGAGTCCGGCGGACGAAGTTGGCCAGCCCCACCCCCCAAGACTATAGCCCACCCGTTTTGGGGGCATTTTTCCGCTGGACGAACTTGGCGCCCCGGCCTTCGCGTGGTTATTTTTGGGTGCGGCTTTGCCCGCGGCCTATTTTTGGCACACGGAGGCCCCTCGCAAAGTCTCGCAGCATTCCGAGTCCGGCGGACGAGGTTGGCCAGCCCCACCCCCCAAGGCTATAGCCCACCCGTTTTTGTGGCCTTTTTCCGCTGGACGAACTTGGCGACCCGGTCGTCGGGCGGTTATTTTTTGGCGCGGCTTTGCCCGCGGCCTATTTTTGGCACACGGAGGCCCCTCGAAAAGTCTAGCGGCATTCCGAGTCCGGCGGCCGAAGTTGGCCAGCCCCACCCCCCAAGGCTATAGCCCACCCGTTTTTGTAGCCTTTTTCCGCCGGACGAACTTGGCGCCCCGACCTTCGGGTGGTTAATTTTGGGCGCGGCTATGCCCGCGGTCTATTTTTGGCACACGGAGGCCCCTCGCAATGTCTCGCGCCAATCCGAGTGCGGCGGACGAAGTGGGCCAGCCCCACCCCACAAGGCTATAGCCCACCAGTTTTTGTGGCGTTTTTCCGCTGGACGAACTTGGCGCCCCGGCCTTCGGGCGGTTATTTTTGGGCGCGCCTGTGCCCGGGGCCTATTTTTGGCACACGGAGGCCCCTCGCAAAGTCTCGCGGCATTCCGAGTCCGGCGGACGAAGTTGGCCAGCCCCACCCCCCAAGGCTATAGCCCACCCGTTTTTGTACCCTTTTTCCGCCGGACGAACTTGGCGCCCCGACTTTCGGGCGGTAATTTTTGTGCGCGGCTGAGCCCGCGGCCTATTTTTGGAACACGGAGGATGCTTGCAAAGTTTCACGCCATTCTGAGTCCGGCGGACAAAGTTGGCCAGCCCCACCCCCCAAGGCTATAGCCCACCCGTTTTTGTGGCCTTTTTCCGCTGGACGAACTTGGCGCCCCGGCCTTCGGGCGGCTATTTTTGGGCGCGGCTGTGTCCACGGAGTATTTTTGGCACACCGAGGCCATTCGCAAAGTCTCGCGCCATTCTGAGTCCGGCGGACGAAGTGGGCCAGCCCCACCCCCCAAGGCTATAGCCCACCCGTTTTTGTGGCCTTTTTCCGCTGGACGAACTTGGCGCCCCGGCCTTCGGGCGGTAATTTTTGGGTGCGGCTGTGCCCGCGGCCTATTTTTGGCACACGGAGGCCGCTCGCAAAGTCTCGCGCCATTCCGAGTCCAGCGGACGAAGTGGGCCAGCCCCACCCCCCAAGGCTAGAGCCCACCCGTTTTTGTGGCCTTTTTCCGCGGGACAAACATGGCGCCCCGGCCTTCGGGCGGTAATTTTTGGGCGCCGCTGTGCCCGCGGCTGATTTTTGGCACACGGAGGCCGCTCGCAAAGTCTCGCGCCATTCCGAGTCCGGCGGACGAGGTTGGCCAGCCCCACCCCCCAAGGCTATAGCCCACCCGTTTTTGTGGCCTTTTTCCGCTGGACGAACTTGGCGACCCGATCGTCGGGCGGTTATTTTTTGGCGCGGCTTTGCCCGCGGCCTATTTTTGGCACACGGAGGCCCCTCGAAAAGTCTAGCGGCATTCCGAGTCCGGCGGCCGAAGTTGGCCAGCCCCACCCCCCAAGGCTATAGCCCACCCGTTTTTGTAGCCTTTTTCCGCCGGACGAACTTGGCGCCCCGACCTTCGGGTGGTTAATTTTCGGCGCGGCTATGCCCGCGGTCTATTTTTGGCACACGGAGGCCCCTCGCAATGTCTCGCGCCAATCCGAGTGCGGCGGACGAAGTGGGCCAGCCCCACCCCACAAGGCTATAGCCACCAGTTTTTGTGGCGTTTTTCCGCTGGACGAACTTGGCGCCCCGGCCTTCGGGCGGTTATTTTTGGGCGCGCCTGTGCCCGGGGCCTATTTTTGGCACACGGAGGCCCCTCGCAAAGTCTCGCGGCATTCCGAGTCCGGCGGACGAAGTTGGCCAGCCCCACCCCCCAAGGCTATAGCCCACCCGTTTTTGTACCCTTTTTCCGCCGGACGAACTTGGCGCCCCGACTTTCGGGCGGTAATTTTTGTGCGCGGCTGAGCCCGCGGCCTATTTTTGGAACACGGAGGATGCTTGCAAAGTTTCACGCCATTCTGAGTCCGGCGGACAAAGTTGGCCAGCCCCACCCCCCAAGGCTATAGCCCACCCGTTTTTGTGGCCTTTTTCCGCTGGACGAACTTGGCGCCCCGGCCTTCGGGCGGCTATTTTTGGGCGCGGCTGTGTCCACGGAGTATTTTTGGCACACCGAGGCCATTCGCAAAGTCTCGCGCCATTCTGAGTCCGGCGGACGAAGTGGGCCAGCCCCACCCCCCAAGGCTATAGCCCACCCGTTTTTGTGGCCTTTTTCCGCTGGACGAACTTGGCGCCCCGGCCTTCGGGCGGTAATTTTTGGGTGCGGCTGTGCCCGCGGCCTATTTTTGGCACACGGAGGCCGCTCGCAAAGTTTCGCGCCATTCCGAGTCCAGCGGACGAAGTGGGCCAGCCCCACCCCCCAAGGCTAGAGCCCACCCGTTTTTGTGGCCTTTTTCCGCGGGACAAACATGGCGCCCCGGCCTTCGGGCGGTAATTTTTGGGCGCCGCTGTGCCCGCGGCTGATTTTTGGCACACGGAGGCCGCTCGCAAAGTCTCGCGCCATTTCGAGTCCGGCGGACGAAGTGGGCCAGCCCCACCCCCCAAGGCTAGAGCCCACCCGTTTTTGTGGCCTTTTTCCGCTGGGCGAACTTGGCGCCCCAGCCTTCGGGCGGTTATTTTTGGGAGCGGCTTTGACCGGGGCCTATTTTTAGCACACGGAGGCCGCTCGCAAAGTCTCGCGCCATTCCGAGTGCGGCGGACGAATTTGGCCAGCCCGACCCCCCCAACGCTATAGCCCACCCGTTTTTGTGGCCTTTTTCCGCTGGACGAACTTGGCGCCCCGGCCTTCGGGCGGTTATTTTCGGGTGTGGCTGTGCCCGCGGCCTACTATTGGCACATGGAGGCCGCTCGCAAAGTCTCGCGCCATTCCGAGTCCGGCGGACGAAGTCGGCCAGCCCCACCCCCCAAGGCTATAGCCCACCCGTTTTTCTGGCCTTTTTCCGCTGGACGAACATGGCGCCCCAGACTTCGGGCGGTTATTTTGGGGCAATGCCATGCCCGCGGCCTATTTTTGGTACACAGAGACCGCTCGTGATGTCTCGCGCCATTCCGAGTCCGGCGGACGTCATCGGCCAGCCCCACCCCCCAAGGCTATAGCCCAACCATTTTTGTGGCCTTTTTCCGCTGGACGAACTTGGCGCCCCGGACTTCGGGCGGTTATTTTTATGTGCGGCCGTGCCCGCGGCCTATTTTTGGCACACGGAGGCCGCTCGCAAAGTCTCGTGCCATTCCGAGTCCGGCGGAAGAAGTCGGCCAGCCCCACCACCCGAGGCTACAGCCTACCCGTTTTTGTGGCCTTTTTCCGCTGGACGAACTTGGCGCCCCGGACTTCGGGCAGTTGTTTTTGGGCGCGGCCATGCCCGCAGCCTATTTTTGGCACACGCAGACCGCTCACAAAGTCTCACGCCATTCCGAGACCGGCGGACGAAGTAGGCCAGCCCCACCCCCCAAGGCTATAGCCCACCCGTTTTTGTGACCTTTTTCCGCTGGACGAACTTGGCGCGCCGGCCATCGGGCGGTAATTTTTGGGCGCGGCTGTGCCCGCGGCCTATTATTGGCACACGGAGGCCGCTCGCAAAGTCTCGCACCATTCCGAGTCCGGCGCACGAAGTCGGCCAGCCCCACCCCCCAAGGCTATAGCCCACCCGTTTTTGTGGCGTTTTTCCGCTGGACGAATTTGGCGCCCCGGACTTCGGGGGGTTATTTTTGGGCGCGGCTGCTCCCGCGGCCTATTATTGGCACACGGAGGCCGCTCGCAAAGTCTCGCACCATTCCGAGTCCGGCGCACGAAGTCGGCCAGCCCCACCCCCCAAGGCTATAGCCCACCCGTTTTTGTGGCCTTTTTCCGCTGGACGAATTTGGCGCCCCGGACTTCGGGCGGTTATTTTTGGGCCCGGCCGTACCCGTGGCCTATTTTTGTCACACGGAGGCCGCTCGCAAAGTCTCGCGCCTTTCCGAGTCCGGCGGGCGAAGTCGGCCAGGCCCACCCGCCAAGGTGTTAGCCCACCCGTTTTTGTGGCCTTTTTCCGCTGGACGAACGTGGCGCCCCGGACTTCGGGCGGTTAGTTTTGGGCCCAGCCATGCCCGCATCCTAGTTTTGGCACATGGAGGCCGCTCGCAAAGTCTCGCGCCTTTCCGAGTCCGGCGGGCGAAGTCGGCCAGCCCCACCCCCCAAGGCTATAGCCCACCCGTTTTTGTGGCCTTTTTCCGCTGGACGAACTTGGCGCCCCGGCCTTCGGGCAGTTAATTTTTGGGCCCGGCCATGCCCGCGGCCTATTTTTGGCACACGGAGGCCGCTCGCAAAGTCTCGCGCCTTTCCGAGTCCGGCGGGCGAAGTCGGCCAGCTCCACCCCCCAAGGCTATAGCCCAACCGTTTTTGTGGCCATTTTTGGCTGGACGAACTTGGCGCCCCGGACTTCGGGCGGTTATTTTTGGGCCCGGCCGTGCCCGCGGCCTATTTTTGGCACACGTAGGCCGGTCACAAAGTCTCGCGCTATTCCGAGTCCGGCGGACGAAGTCGGCCAGCCCCACCCCCCAAGGCAATAGTCCACCCGTTTTTGTGGCCTTTTTCCGCTGGACGAAATTGGCGCCCCGGCCTTTGGGCGTTTATTTTTGGGTACGGCTTTGCCCGCGGCCTATTTTTGGCCCACGCAGGCCCCTCGCAAAGTCTCACAGCATTCCGAGTCCGGCGGACGAAGTTGGCCAGCCCCACCCCCGAAGGCTATAGCCCACCCGCTTTTGTGGCATTTTTCCGGTGGATGAACTTGGCGCCCCAGCCTTCGGGCGATTATTTTTGGGCGCGGCTTTGCCCGCAGCCTATTTTTGGATCACGGAGGCCCCTCGCAAAGCCTCGCAGCATTCCGAGTCCGGCGGACGAAGTTGGCCAGTCCCACACCCCAAGGCTATAGCCCACCCGTTTTTGTGGCCTTTTTCCGCGGGATGAACTAGCGCCCCGGCCGTCGGGCGGTTATTTTGGGGCGCGGCTTTGCCCGCGGCCTATTTTTGGCACACGGAGGTCCCTCGCAAAGTCTCGCGGCATTCCGAGTCCTGCGGACGAAGTGGGCCAGCCCCACACCCCAAGGCTATAGCCCACCCGTTTTTGTGGCCTTTTTCCGCTGGACGAATTTGGCGCCCCATCCTTCGGGCGCGGCTTTGCCCGCGGCCTATTTTTGGCACACGGAGGCCCCTCGCAAAGTCTCGCGGCATTCCGAGTCCGGCGGACGAAGTTGGCAAGCATCACCCCCCAAGGCTATAGCCCACCCGTTTTTGTGTCCTTTTTCCTCTGGACGAACTTGGCGCCCCGGAACTTGCCGCTGCTACCTATCTATAAAATGCACTACAAAATTTTATGACTAGATAACAAAAAATTTTGAACCACAAACCTTTTAAACATCCCTCGGCCTATTTTTGGCACATGGAGGCCCGTCGCAAAGTCTCGCAGTATTCCGAGTCCGGCGGACGAAGTTTGCAAGCCCCACCCCCCAAGGTTATAGCCCACCCGTTTTTGTGGCCTTTTTCCGCTGGACGAACTTTGCGCCCCGGCCGTCAGGCTGTTATTTTTGGGCACGGCTTTGCCCGTGGCCTATTTTTGGAACACAGAGGCCCCTCGCAAAGTCTCGCAGCATTCCGAGTCCGGCGGACGAAGTTGGCCAGACCGACCCCCCAAGGCTATAGCCCACCCGTTTTTGTGGCCTCTTTCCGCTGGACGAACTTGGCGCCCCGGCCTTCGGGCCGTTAATTTTGGGCGCGGCTTTGCCCGCGGCCTAATTTTGGCACACGGAGGCCCCTCGCAATGTCTCGCGGCATTCCGAGTCCGGCGGACGAAGTTGGCCAGCCCAACCCCCAAGGCTATAGCCCACCTGTTTTTGTGGCCTTTTTCCGCTGGACGAACTTGGCGCCCCGGCCTTCGGGCGGTTATTTTTGGGTGCAACTTTAACCGTGGCTTATTTTTGGCACATGGAGGCCCCTCGTAAAGTCTCGCAGCATTCCGAGTCCGGTGGACGAAGTTGGCCAACCCCACCCCCGAATGCAATAGCCCACCCGTTTTTGTGGCCTTTTTCCGCTGGACGAGCTCGGCACCCCGGCCTTCGGGCTGTTAATTTTGGGCGCGGCTTTGCTCGCAGCCT
Source organism: Citrus unshiu (assembly GCA_033242345.1). Classification (NCBI taxonomy): domain Eukaryota; kingdom Viridiplantae; phylum Streptophyta; class Magnoliopsida; order Sapindales; family Rutaceae; genus Citrus; species Citrus unshiu. Next base: position 16,213 of record BTHF01000125.1, read on the forward strand.
ATTTTTGGCACACGGAGGCCCCTCGCAAAGTCTCGCGGCATTCCGAGTCCGGCGGACAAAGTGGGCCGGCCCCACCCCCCAATGCTATATGCCACCCGTTTTTGTGGCCTTTTTCCGCCGGACGGACTTGGCGCCCTGGCCTTCGGGCGGTTATTTTGAGGCGCGGCTTTGCCCGCGGCCTATTTTTGGCACACGGAGGCCCCTCGTAAAGTCTCTTGTCATTCCGAGTCCGGCGGACGAAGTTGGCCAGCCCCACCCCCCTAGGCTATAGCCCACCCGTTTTTGTGGCCTTTTTCCGCTGGACGGACTTGGCGCCCCGGCCTTCGGGCGGTTAATTTTGGAGGCGGCTTTCCCCGCGGCCTATTTTTGCCAGATGGAGGCCTCTCGCAAAGTCTCGCGGCATTCCGAGTCCGGCGGACGAAGTTGGCCAGCATCACCCCCCAAGGCTATAGCCCACCCGTTTTTGTGGCCTTTTTCCGCTGCACGAACTTGGCGCCCCGGAACTTGCTGCTGCTACCTATCTATAAAATGCACTACAAAATTTTATCACTAGATAACATAAAATTTTGAACCACGAACCTTTTAAACATCCCACGACCTATTTTTGGCACACGTTGGCCCCTCGCAGAGTCTCGCGGCATTCCGAGTCCGGCGGACGAAGTTGGCCAGCCCCACCCCCCAAGGTTATAGCCCACCCCTTTTTCTGGCCTTTTTCCGCTGGACGAACTTGGCGCCCCTGCAGTCGGACGGTTATTTTTGAGAGCGGCTTTGCCCGCGGCCTATTTTTGGCACACGGAGGCCCCTCGCAAAGTCTCGAGGCATTCCGTGTCCAGTGGACGAAGTTGGCCAGCATCACCCCCCAAGGCTATAGCCTACCCGTTTTTGTGGCCTTTGTCCGCTTGACGAACTTGGCGCCCCGGCCTTCGGGCGGTTATTTTTGGGCGCGGCTTTGCGCGCGGCCTATTTTTGGAACACGGAGGCCCCTCGCAAAGTCTCGCGGCATTCTGAGTCCGGCGGACGAATTTGGCCAGCCCCACCCCCCAAGGCTATAGCCCACCCTTTTTTCTGGCCTTTTTCCGCTGGACGAACTTGGCGCCCTGCAGTCGGACGGTTATTTTTGAGCGCGGCTTTGTCCGCGGCCTATTTTTGGCACACGGAGGCCCCTCGCAAAGTCTTGCGGTATTCCGAGTCCGGCGGACGAAGTTGACCAGCCCCACCCGCAAGGCTATAGCCCACCCGTTTTTGTGGCCTTTTTCCGCTGGACGAACTTGGCGCCCCGGCCTTCGGGGGGTTATTTTTGGGCGCGGCTTTGCCCGCGGCCTATTTTTTGCACACGGAGGCTCCTCGCAAAGTCTCGCGGCATTCCGAGTCCGGCGGACGAAGTTGGCCAGCCCCACCCCCCAAGGCTATAGCCCACCCGTTTTTGTGGCCTTTTTCCGCTGGACGAACTTGGCGCCCCGGCCTTCGGGCGGTTATTTTTGGGTGCGGCTTTGCCTGCAGCCTATTTTTGGCACACGGAGGCCTCTCGCAAAGTCTCGCGGCATTCCAAGTCCGGCGGATGAATTTGGCCAGCATCACCCCCCAAGGCTATAGCCCACCCGTTTTTGTGGCCTTTTTCCGCTGGACGAACTTGGCGCCCGGGTCATCGGGCGGTTATTTTATGGGTACGGCTTGGCCCGCGGCCTTTTTTTGGCACACGGAGGCCCCTCGTAAAGTCTCGCGGCATTCCAAATCCGGCGGAGGAAGTTGGCCAGCCCCACCCCCCAAGGCTATAGCCCACCCGTTTTTGTGGCCTTTTTCCGCTGGACGAACTTGGCGCCCGGGCCATCGGGCGGTTATTTTTGGTTATGGCTTGGCCCGCGGCCTTTTTTTGGCACACGGAGTCCCCTCGTAAAGTCTCGCGGCATTCCGAGTCCGGCGGAGGAAGTTGGGCAGGCCCACCCCCCAAGGCTATAGCCCACCCGTTTTTGTGGCCTTTTTCCGCTGGACGAACTTGGCGCCCCGGCCTTCGGGCCGTTAATTTTGGGCGCGGCTTTGCCCGCGGCCTATTTTTGTCACACGGAGGCCCCTCGCAAAGTCTCGCGGCATTCCGAGTACGGCGGACGAAGTTGGCCAGCCCCACCCCCCAAGGCTGTAGCCCACCCGTTTTTGTGGCCTTTGTCCGTTGGACGAACATGGCGCCCCGGCCTTCCGGCGGTTATTTTTGTGTGCGGCTTTGTCCGCAGCCTAATTTTGGTACACGGAGGCCCCTCGCAAAGTCTCACCGCATTCCGAGTCCGGCGGACGAAGTTGGCCACCCCCACCATCCAAGGCTATAGCCCACCCGTTTTTGTGGCCTTTTTCTGCTGGACGAACTTGGCGCCCCGGCCTTCGGGCGGTTATTTTTGGGTGCGGCTTTGCCTGCACCCTATTTTTCGCACACGGAGGCCTCTCGCAAAGTCTCGCGGCATTCCAAGTCCAGCGGATGAATTTGGCCAGCATCACCCCCCAAGGCTATAGCCCACCCTTTTTTGTGGCCTTTTTCCGCTGGACGAACTTGGCGCCCGGGTCATCGGGCGGTTATTTTATGGGTACGGCTTGGCCCGCGGCCTTTTTTTGGCACAAGGAGGCCCCTCGTAAAGTCTCGCGGCATTCCAAATCCGGCGGAGGAAGTTGGCCAGCCCCACCCCCAAAGGCTATAGCCCACCCGTTTTTGTGGCCTTTTTCCGCTGGACGAACTTCGCGCCCCGGCCTTCGGGCGGTTATTTTTGGGTGTGGCTTTGCCCGCGGCCTATTTTATGCACACGGAGGCCACTCGCAAAGGCTCGCTGCATTCTGAGTCCGGCGGACGAAGTTTGCCAACCCCACCACCCAAGGCTATAGCCCACCCGTTTTTGTGGTCTTTTTCCGCTGGACGGACTTGGCACCCTGGCCTTCGGGCGGTTATTTTTGGGCGCGGCTTTGCCCGCGGCCTATTTTTTGCACACGGAGGCTCCTCGCAAAGTCTCGCGGCATTCCGAGTCCGGCGGACGAAGTTGGCCAGCCCCACCCCCCAAGGCTATAGCCCACCCGTTTTTGTGGCCTTTTTCCGCTGGACGAACTTGGCGCCCCGGCCTTCGGGCGGTTATTTTTGTGCGCGGCGTTGCCTGCGGCCTATTTTTGGTACATGGTGGCCCCTCGCAAAGTCTCGCAGCATTCCGAGTCCGGCGGACGTAGTTGGCCAACCCCACCCTCCAAGGCTATAGCCCATCCGTTTTTGTGGCCTTTTTTCGCTGGACGAACTTGGCGCCCCGGCCTCCGGGCGGTTATTTTTGGGCGCGGCTTTGTCCACGGCCCATTTTTGGCACACGGAGGCCCCTCGCAAAGTTTCACGGCATTCCGAGTGCGGCAGACGAAGTCGGCCAGCCCCACCCCCAAGGCTATAGCCCACCCGTTTTTGTGGCCTTTTTCCGCTGATTGAACTTGGCGCCCCGGCTTTCGGGTGGTTAATTTTGGGCGCGGCTATGCCCACGGACTATTTTTGGCACACGGAGGCCCCTCGCAAAGTCTCGCGGCATTCCGAGTCCGGCGGACGAAGTTGGCCAGCCCCACCCCCGAAGCCTATAGCCCACCCGTTTTTGTGGCCTTTTTCCGCTGGACGAACTTGGCGCCCCGGCCGTCGGGCGGTTATTTTTTGGTGTGCCTTTGACCGCGGCCTATTTTTGGCACACGGAGGCCCCTCACAAAGTCTCGCGGCATTCCGAGTCCGGCGGACGAAGTTGGCCAGCCCCACCCCCCAAGGCTATAGCCCACCCGTTTTTGTGGCCTTTTTCCGCTGGACGAACTTGGCGCCCCGGCCTTCGGGCGGTTATTTTTGTGCGCGGCGTTGCCTGCGGCCTATTTTTGGTACATGGTGGCCCCTCGCAAAGTCTCGCAGCATTCCGAGTCCGGCGGACGTAGTTGGCCAACCCCACCCTCCAAGGCTATAGCCCATCCGTTTTTGTGGCCTTTTTTCGCTGGACGAACTTGGCGCCCCGGCCTCCGGGCGGTTATTTTTGGGCGCGGCTTTGTCCACGGCCCATTTTTGGCACACGGAGGCCCCTCGCAAAGTTTCACGGCATTCCGAGTGCGGCGGACGAAGTCGGCCAGCCCCACCCCCAAGGCTATAGCCCACCCGTTTTTGTGGCCTTTTTCCGCTGATTGAACTTGGCGCCCCGGCTTTCGGGTGGTTAATTTTGGGCGCGGCTATGCCCACGGACTATTTTTGGCACACGGAGGCCCCTCGCAAAGTCTCGCGGCATTCCGAGTCCGGCGGACGAAGTTGGCCAGCCCCACCCCCGAAGACTATAGCCCACCCGTTTTTGTGGCCTTTTTCCGCTGGACGAACTTGGCGCCCCGCCCTTCGGGCGGTTATTTTTGGTCGCAGCTTCGCTAGCGGCCTATTTTTGGCACACGAAGGCCCCTCGCAAAGTCTCGTGGCATTCCGAGTCTGGCCGACGAAGTTGGCCAGCCCCACCCCACAAGGCTATAGCCCACCCGTTTTTGTGGCCTTTTTCCGCTGGACGAACTTGGCGCCCCGGCCATCGGGTGGTTATTTTTGCGCGCGGCTTTGCCCGCGGCCTATTTTTGGTACACGGAGGCCCCTCGTAAAGTCTCGCTGCATTTTGAGCCCGGCGCACGAAGTTGGCCAGCCCCACCCCCCAAGGCTATAGCCCACCCGTTTTTGTGACCTTTTTTCGCAGGACGAACTTGGCGCCCCGGCGTTCGGGCGGTTATTTTTCTGCGTGGCTTTGCCCGCGGCCTATTTTTGGCACACGGAGGCCCCTCGCAAAGTCTCGCGGCATTCCGAGTCCGGCGGACGAAGTTGGCCCGCCCCACCCCCCAAGGCTATAGCCTACCCGTTTTTGTGGCCTTTTTCCGCTGGACGAACTTGGCGCCCCGGCGTTCGGGCAGTTATTTTTGGGCGCGGCTTTGCCCGCGGCCTATTTTTAGCACACGGAGGCGCCTCGCAAAGTCTCGCGGCATTCCGAGTCCGGCGGACGAAGTCGGCCAGCCCCACCCCCCAAGGCTATAGCCCACCCGTTTTTGTGGCCTTTTTCCGTTGGACGAACTTGGCACCCCGGCCTTCGGGCGGTTATTTTTGGACGCGGCTTTACCCGCGGCCTATTTTTGGCACACGGAGGCCCCTCGCAAAGTCTCGCGGCATTCCGAGTCCGGCGGACGAAGTGGGCCAGCCCCACCCCCCAAGGCTATAGCCCACCCGTTTTTGTGGCCTTTTTCCGCTGGACGAACTTGGCGCCCTGGCCATCGAGCGGTTATTTTTGGGCGCGGCTTTGTCCGCGGCCTATTTTTGACACACGGAGGCCCCTCGCAAAGTCTCGCGGCATTCCGAGTCCGGCGGACGAAGTGGGCCAGCCCCACCCCCCAAGGCTATAGCCCACCCGTTTTTGTGGCCTTTTTCCGCTGGACGAACTTGGCGCCCCAGCCTTCGGGCGGTTATTTTTGGGCGCGGCTTTGCCCACGGCCTATTTTCGGCACACGGAGGCCCCTCGCAAAGTCTCGCGGCATTCCGAGTCCGGCGGACGAAGTTGCCCAGCCCCACCCCCCAAGGCCATAGCCCACCCGTTTTTGTGGCCTTTTTCCGCTGGACGAACTTGGCGCCCCGGCCTTCGGGTGGTTATTTTTGGGCGTGGCTTTGACCGCGGCCTATTTTTGGCTCACGGAGGCTCCTCGCAAAGTCTCGCGGCATTCCGAGTCCGGCGGACGAAGTCGGCCAGCCCCACCCCCCAAGGCTATGGCCCACCCGTTTTTGTGGCCTTTTTCCTCTGGACGAACTTGGCGCCCCGGCCTTCGGGCTGTTATTTTTGGGCGCGGCTTTGCCCGCGGCCTATCTTTTGTAAACGGAGAACCCTCGCAATTTCTCGCGGCATTCTGAGTCCGGCGGACGAAGTTGGCCTGCCCCACCCACCAAGGCTATAGCCCACCCGTTTTTGTGGCCTTTTTCCACTGGACGAACTTGGCGCCCCGGCCTTCGGGCGGTTATTTTTGGGCGCGGCTTTGTCCGCGGCCTATTTTTGGTACACGGAGGCGCCTCGCAAATTCTCGCGGCATTCCGAGTCCGGCGGACGAAGTTGACCAGCCCCACCCCCCAAGGCTATAGCCCACCCGTTTTTGTGGCCTTTTTCCGCTGGATGAACTTGGCGCCCCGGCGTTCGGGCGGTTATTTTTCTGCGCGGCTTTGCCCGCGGCCTATTTTTGGCACACGGAGGCCCCTCGCAAAGTCTCGCGGCATTCCGAGTCCGGCGGACGAAGTTGGCCCGCCCCACCCCCCAAGGCTATAGCCTACCCGTTTTTGTGGCCTTTTTCCGCTGGACGAACTTGGCGCCCCGGCGTTCGGTGCAGTTATTTTTGGGCGCGGCTTTGCCCGCGGCCTATTTTTGGCACACGGAGGCGCCTCGTAAAGTCTCGCGGCATTCCGAGTCCGGCGGACGAAGTCGGCCAGCCCCACCCCCCAAGGCTATAGCCCACCCCGTTTTTGTGGCCTTTTTCCGTTGGACGAACTTGGCACCCCGGCCTTCGGGCGGTTATTTTTGGACGCGGCTTTACCCGCGGCCTATTTTTGGCACACGGAGGCCCCTCGCAAAGTCTCGCGGCATTCCGAGTCCGGCGGACGAAGTGGGCCAGCCCCACCCCCCAAGGCTATAGCCCACCCGTTTTTGTGGCCTTTTTCCGCTGGACGAACTTGGCGCCCTGGCCATCGAGCGGTTATTTTTGGGCGCGGCTTTGCCCGCGGCCTATTTTTGGCACACGGAGGCTCCTCGCAAAGTCTCGCGGCATTCCGAGTCCGGCGGACGAAGTGGGCCAGCCCCACCCCCCAGGGCTATAGCCCACCCGTTTTTGTGGCCTTTTTCCGCTGGACGAACTTGGCGCCCCGTCCTTCGGGTGGTTATTTTTGGACGCGGCTTTACCCGCGGCCTATTTTTGGCACACGGATGCCCCTCGCAAAGTCTCGCGGCATTCCGAGTCCGGCGGACGAAGTGGGCCAGCCCCACCCCCCAAGGCTATAGCCCACCCGTTTTTGTGGCCTTGTTCCGCTGGACGAACTTGGCGCCCTGGCCATCGAGCGGTTATTTTTGGGCGCGGCTTTGCCCGCGGCCTATTTTTGGCACACGGAGGCTCCTCGCAAAGTCTCGCGGCATTCCGAGTCCGGCGGACGAAGTGGGCCAGCCCCACCCCCCAGGGCTATAGCCCAACCGTTTTTGTGGCCTTTTTCCGCTGGACGAACTTGGCGCCCCGGCCTTCGGGCTGTTACTTTTGGGCGCGGGTTTGCCTGCGGCCTATTTTTGGCACACGGAGGCCCCTCATAATGGCTCGCGGCATTCCGAGTCCGGTGGATGAAGTTGGCCAGTCCCACCCCCGAAGGCTATCACCCACCCGTTTTTGTGGCCTTTTTCCGCTGGACGAACTTGGCGCCCCGTCCTTCGGGCGGTTATTTTTGGTCGCGGCTTCGCCAGCGGCCTATTTTTGGCACACAGAGGCCCCTCGCAAAGTCTCGCGGCATTCCGAGTCCGGCGGACGAAGTTGGCCAGCCCCACCCCCCAAGGCTATAGCCCACCCGTTTTTGTGGCCTTTTTCCGCTGGACGAACTTGGCGCCCCGGCCATCGGGTGGTTATTTTTGCGCGCGGCTTTGCCCGCGGCCTATTTTTGGTACACGGAGGCCCCTCGTAAAGTCTCGCTGTATTTTGAGCCCGGCGCACGAAGTTGGCCAGCCCCACCCCCCAAGGCTATAGCCCACCCGTTTTTGTGACCTTTTTTCGCAGGATGAACTTGGCGCCCGGCCTTCGGGCGGTTCTTTTTGGACGCGGCTTTGCCCGCGGCCTAGTTTTGGCACACGGAGACCCCTCACAAAGTCTCGCGGCATTCCGAGTCCGGCGGATGAAGTTGGCCAGCCCCACCCCCCAAGGCTATAGCCCACCCGTTTTTGTGGCATTTTTCCGCTGGACGAACTTGGCGCCCCGGCCTTCGGGCGGTAATTTTTGGGTGTGGCTTTGTCCGCGGCCTATTTTTGGCACACGGAGGCCCCTCGCAAACTCTCGCGGCATTCCGAGTCCGGCGGACGAAGTCGGCCAGCCCCACCCCCCAAGGCTATGGCCCACCCGTTTTTGTGGCCTTTTTCCGCTGGACGAACTTCGCGCCCCGGCCTTCGGGCAGTTATTTTTTGGCGCGGCTTTGCCTGCGGCCTCTTTTTGGCACACGGAGGCCCCTCGCAAATTCTCGCGGCATTCCGAGTCCGGCGGACGAAGTTGGCCAGCCCCACCCCCCAAGGCTATAGCCCACCCATTTTTGTGGCCTTTTTCCGCTGGACAAACTTGGCGCCCTGGCCTTCGGTCGGTTATTTTTGGGCACGGCTGTGCCCGGGGCCTATTTTCGGCACACGGAGGCCGCTCGCAAAGTCTCACGCCATTCCGAGTCCGGCGGACGAAGAGGGCCTGCCCCACCCCCCAAGGCTATAGCCCGCCCGTTTTTGTGGCCTTTTTCCGCTGGACGAATTTGGCGCCCCGGCGTTCAGGCGGTTATTTTTGGGCGCGGCCTTGCCCGCGGCCTATTTTTGGCACACAGAGGCCGCTCCCAAATTCTCGCGGCATTCCGAGTCCGGCGGACGAAGTCGGCCAGCCCCACCACCCAGGGCTATAGCCCACCCGTTTTTGTGGCCTTTTTCCGCAGGACTAACTTGGCGCCCCGGCCTTCGGGCGGTTATTTTTGGGCGCGGCCTTGCCCGTGGCCTATTTTTGGCACACGGAGGCCCCTCGCAAAGTCTCGTGGCATTCCGAGTCCGGCGGACGAAGTTGGCCAGCCCCACCCCCCAAGGCTATAGCCCACCCATTTTTGTGGCCTTTTTCCGCTGGACGAACTTGGCGCCCCGGCCTTCGGGCGGTTATTTTGGCACACAGATTTGCCCGTGGCCTATTTTTGGCATACTGATCCCATCGCAAAGTCTCGCGGCATTCCGAGTCCGGCGGACGAAGTGGGCAGCCCCACCCCCCAAGGCTATAGCCCACCCGTTTTTGTGGCCTTTTTCCGCTGGACGAACTTGGCGCCCCAGCCTTCGGGCGGTTATTTTTGAGCGCGGCTTTGCCCGGGGCCTATTTTCGGCACATGGAGGTCACTCGCAAAGTCTCGTGGCATTCCGGGGCCGGCGGACGAAGTGGGCCAGCCCCACCCCCCAAGGCTATAGCCCAACCATTTTTGTGGCCTTTTTCTGCTGGACGAACTTGGCGCCCCAGCCTTCGGGCGGTTATTTTTGGGTGCAGCTGTGCCCACGGCCTATTTTTGGGGCACGAAGGCCGCTCGCAAAGTGTCGCGCCATTCCGAGTCCGGCGGACGAAGTTGGACAGCCCCACCCCCGAAGGCCATAGCCCACCCGTTTTTGTGGCCTTTTTCCGCTGGACAAACTTGGCGCCCCGGCCTTCGGGCGTTAATTTTTAGGCGCGGCTTTGCCCACGGCCTATTTTTGGCATTCAGAGGCCCCTCGCAAAGTCTTGTAGCATTCCAAGTTCGGCGGACGAAGTAGGCCAGCCCCACCCCCCAAGGATATAGCCCACCCGTTTTTGTGGCCTTTTTCCGCTGGACGAACTTGGCGCCCCAGCCTTCGGGCGGTTATTACTGGGCGCGGCTTTGGCCGCAGCCTATTTTTTGCACACGGAAGCCCCTCGCAAACTCTCGCGGCATTCCGAGTCCGGCGGACGAAGTTGGCCAGCCCCACCCCCCAAGGTCATAGCCCACCCGTTTTTGTGGCCTTTTTCCGCTGGGCGAACTTGGCGCCCCGGCCTTCGGGCGGTTATTTTTGGGTGCGGCTTTGCCCGCAGCTTATTTTTGGCACACGGAGGCCACTCGCAAAGTCTCGTGGCATTCCGGGGCCGGCGGACGAAGTCGGCCAGGCCCACCCCCCAAGGCTATAACCCAACCATTTTTGTGGCCTTTTTCCGCTGGACGAACTTGGCGCCCCGGCCTTCGGGCGGTTACTATTGGAAGCGGCTTTGGCCGCAGCCTATTTTTTGTACACGGAGGCCCCTTGCAAACTATCGCGGCATTCCGAGTCCGGCGGACGAAGTAGGCCAGCCCCACCCCCCAAGGCTATAGCCCACCCGTTTTTGTGCACTTTTTCCGCTGGACGAACTTGGCGCCCCGGCCTTCGGGAGGTTATTTTCGGTCGCGGCTTTGCCCGCGGGCTATTTTTGGCACACGGAGGCCCCTCGTATAGTCTCGCCGCATTCCGAGTCCGGCGGACGACGTTGGGGGGCCCCACCCCCCAAGGCTATAGCCCACCCGTTTTTGTGGCCTTTTTCCGCTGGACAAACTTGGCGCCCCAGACTTCGGGCGTTTATTTTTGGGCGCGGCTTTGCCCACGGCCTATTTTTGGCATTCGGAGGCCCCTCGCAAAGTCTTGCGGCATTCCGAGTCCGGCGGACGAAGTTGGCCAGCCCCACCCCCCAAGGATATAGCCCACCCATTTTTGTGGCCTTTTTCCGCTGGACGAACTTGGCGCCCCGGCCTTCGGGCGGTTATTTTTGGCTGCGGCTTTGCCCGCAGCTTATTTTTGGCACACAGAGGCCACTCGCAAAGTCTCTTGGCATTCCGGGCCCGGCGGACGAAGTTGGCCAGCCCCACCCCCCAAGGCTATAGCCCAACCATTTTTGTGGGCTTTTTCCGCTGGGCGAACTTGGCGCCCCGGCCTTCGGGCGGTTATTTTTGGGTGCGGCTTTGCCCGCAGCTTATTTTTGGCACACGGAGGCCACTCGCAAAGTCTCTTCGCATTCCGGGGCCGGCGGACGAAGTCGGCCAGCCCCACCCCCCAAGGCTATAGCCCAACCATTTTTGTGGCCTTTTTCTGCTGGACGAACTTGGCGCCCCAGCCTTCGGGCAGTTATTTTTGGGTGCGGCTGTGCCCACGGCCTATTTTTGGGGCACGAAGGCCGCTCGCAAAGTGTCGCGCCATTCCGAGTCTGGCGGACGAAGTTGGACAGCCCCACCCCCGAAGGCCATAGCCCACCCGTTTTTGTGGCCTTTTTCCGCTGGACAAACTTGGCGCCCCGGCCTTCGGACGTTAATTTTTGGGCGCGGCTTTGCCCACGGCCTATTTTTGGCATTCGGAGGCCCCTCGCAAAGTCTTGCAGCATTCCGAGTCCGGCGGATGAAGTTGGCCAGCCCCACCCCCCGAGCATATAGCCCACCCATTTTTGTGGCCTTTTTCCGCTGGACGAACTTGGCGCCCCGGCCTTCGGGCGTTTATTTTTCGGCGCGGATTTGCCCACGGCCTATTTTTGGCATTCGGAGGCCCCTCGCAAAGGCTTGCGGCATTCCGAGTCCGGCGGACGAAGTGGGCCAGCCCCACCCCTCAAGGCTATAGCCCCCCCCGTTTTTGTGGCCTTTTTCCACTGGGCGAACTTGGCGCCCCGGCCTTCGGGCGGTTATTATTGGGCGCGGCTTTGGCCGCAGCCTTTTTTTTGCACACGGAGGCCCCTCGCAAACTCTCGCGGCATTCCGAGTCCGGCGGACGAAGTTGGCCAGCCCCACCCCCCCAAGGCCATAGCCCACCCGATTTTGTGGCCTTTTTCCGCTGGGCGAACTTGGCGCCCCGGCCTACGGGCAGTTATTTTTGGGTGCCGGTTTGGCCACGGGCTATTTTTGGCACACGGAGGCCCCTCGCAAAGTCTCGCGGCATTCCGAGTCCGGCGGACGAAGTTGGACAGCCCCACCCCCGAAGGCCATAGCCCACCCGTTTTTGTGGCCTTTTCCGCTGGACAAACTTGGCGGCCCGGCCTTCGGACGTTAATTTTTGGGCGCGGCTTTGCCCACGGCCTATTTTTGGCATTCGGAGGCCCCTCGCAAAGTCTTGCAGCATTCCGAGTCCGGCGGATGAAGTTGGCCAGCCCCACGCCCCGAGGATATAGCCCACCCATTTTTGTGGCCTTTTTCCGCTGGACGAACTTGGCGCCCCGGCCTTCGGGCGTTTATTTTTCGGCGCGGATTTGCCCACGGCCTATTTTTGGCATTCGGAGGCCCCTCGCAAAGGCTTGCGGCATTCCGAGTCCGGCGGACGAAGTGGGCCAGCCCCACCCCTCAAGGCTATAGCCCCCCCCGTTTTTGTGGCCTTTTTCCACTGGGCGAACTTGGCGCCCCGGCCTTCGGGCGGTTATTATTGGGCGCGGCTTTGGCCGCAGCCTTTTTTTTGCACACGGAGGCCCCTCGCAAACTCTCGCGGCATTCCGAGTCCGGCGGACGAAGTTGGCCAGCCCCACCCCCCAAGGCCATAGCCCACCCGATTTTGTGGCCATTTTCCGCTGGGCGAACTTGGCGCCCCGGCCTACGGGCAGTTATTTTTGGGTGCCGGTTTGGCCACGGGCTATTTTTGGCACACGGAGGCCCCTCGCAAAGTCTCGCGGCATTCCGAGTCCGGCGGACGAAGTTGGACAGCCCCACCCCCGAAGGCCATAGCCCACCCGTTTTTGTGGCCTTTTTTCCGCTGGACAAACTTGGCGGCCCGGCCTTCGGACGTTAATTTTTGGGCGCGGCTTTGCCCACGGCCTATTTTTGGCATTCGGAGGCCCCTCGCAAAGTCTTGCAGCATTCCGAGTCCGGCGGATGAAGTTGGCCAGCCCCACGCCCCGAGGATATAGCCCACCCATTTTTGTGGCCTTTTTCCGCTGGACGAACTTGGCGCCCCGGCCTTCGGGCGTTTATTTTTCGGCGCGGCTTTGCCCATGGCCTATTTTTGGCATTCGGAGGCCCCTCGCAAAGGCTTGCGGCATTCCGAGTCCGGCGGACGAAGTGGGCCAGCCCCACCCCTCAAGGCTATAGCCCCCCCGTTTTTGTGGCCTTTTTCCACTGGGCGAACTTGGCGCCCCGGCCTTCGGGCGGTTATTTTTGGGTGCGACTTTGCCAGCAGCTTATTTTTGGCACACGGAGGCCACTCGCAAAGTCTCGTGGCATTCCGGGCCCGGCGGACGAAGTTGGCCAGCCCCACCCCCCAAGGATATAGCCCACCCATTTTTGTGGCCTTTTTCCGCTGGACGAACTTGGCGCCCCAGCCTTCGGGCGGTTATTATTGGACGCGGCTTTGGCCGCAGCCTTTTTTTTGCACACGGAGGCCCCTCGCAAACTCTCGCGGCATTCCGAGTCCGGCGGACGAAGTTGGCCAGCCCCACCCCCCAAGGCCATAGCCCACCCCATTTTGTGGCCTTTTTCCGCTGGGCGAACTTGGCGCCCCGGCCTACGGGCAGTTATTTTTGGGTGCCGGTTTGGCCACGGCCTATTTTTGGCACACGGAGGCCCCTCGCAAAGTCTCGCGGCATTCCGAGTCCGGCGGACGAAGTGGGCCAGCCCCACCCCCCAAGGCTATAGCCCACCCGTTTTTGTGGGCTTTTTCCGCTGGGCGAACTTGGCGCCCCGGCCTTCGGGCGGTTATTTTTGGGTGCGGCTTTGCCCGCAGCTTATTTTTGGCACACGGAGGCCCCTCGTAAACTCTCGCGGCATTCCGAGTCCGGCGGACGAAGTAGGCCAGCCCCACCCCCCAAGGCAATAGCCCACCCGTTTTTGTGGACTTTTTCCGCTGGACGAACTTGCCGCCCCGGCCTTCGGGAGGTTATTTTTGGTCGCGGCTTTGCCCGCGGCCTATTTTTGGCACTCGGAGGCCCCTCGTATAGTCTCGCCGCATTCCGAGTCCGGCGGACGAAGTTGGGGGGCCCCACCCCCCAAGGCTATAGCCCACCCGTTTTTGTGGCCTTTTTCCGCTGGACAAACTTGGCGCCCCGGACTTCGGGCGTTTATTTTTGGGCGCGGCTTTGCCCACGGCCTATTTTTGGCATTCGGAGGCCCCTAGCAAAGTCTTGCGGCATTCCGAGTCCGGCGGATGAAGTTGGCCAGCCACACCCCCCAAGGCTATAGCCCACCCGTTTTTGTGGCCTTTTTCCGCAGGACGAACTTGACGCCCCGGCCTTCGGGCGGTTATTTTTGGGCACGGCTGTGCCCGGTGCCTATTTCTGGCACATGGATGCCGCTCGCAAAGTCTCACGCCATTCCGAGACCGGCGGATGAAGTTGGCCTGCCCCAACCCCCAAGGCTATAGCCCACCTGTGTTTTGTGGCCTTTTTCTGCTGGACGAACTTGGCGCCCCGGCCTTCGGGCGGTTATTTTTGGGCGCGGCTGTACCTGTGGCGTATTTTGGGCACACAGAGGCCACTCGCAAAGTCTCGCGCCATTCCGAGTCCGGCAGACGAGGTTGGCCAGCCCCACCCCCCAAGGCTGTAGCCCACCCGTTTTTGTGGCCTTTTTCCGCTGGACGAATTTGGCGCCCCGGCCTTCAGTCGGTTATTTTTGGGCGCGGCTGTGCCCGGGGCCTATTTTCGGCACACGGATGCCGCTCGTAAAGTCTTGCGCCATTCCGAGTCCGGCGGACGAATTCGGCCAGCCCCACCCCCCAAGGCTATAGCCCACCCGTTTTTTTGGCTTTTCTCCGCTGGACGAACTTGGCTCCCCCGGCCTTCGGTCGGTTCTTTTTGGGCGCGGCTGTGCCCGGGGCTTATTTTTGGCACACGGAGGCCACTCGCAAAGTCTCGCGCCATTCCGAGTCCGGCGGACGAAGTAGGCCAGCCCCACCCCCCAAGGCTATAGCCCACCCGTTTTTGTGGCCTTTTTCCGCCGGACGAACTTGGCGCCCCGGCCTTCGGGCGGTTATTTTTGGGCGCGGCTGTGCCCGGAGTCTATTTTCGGCACACGGAGACCGCTCGCAAAGTCACGCGCCATTCCGAGTCCGGTGGACGAAGTTGGCCAGCCCCACCCACCAAGGCTATAGCCCACCCGTTTTTGTGGCCTTTTTCCGCTGGACGAACTTGGCGCCCCGGCGTACGGACGGTTATTTTTGGGCGCGGCTGTGTCCGGGGCCAATTTTCGGCACACGGATGCCGCTCGCAAAGTCTTGCGCCATTCCGAGTCCGGCGGACGAAGTTGGCCAGCCCCACCCCCCAAGGCTATTGCCCACCCGTTTTTGTGGCTTTTTTCCGCTGGACGAACTTGGCGCCCCGGCCTTCGGTCGGTTCTTTTTGGGTGCGGCTGTGCCCGGGGCTTATTTTCGGCACACGGATGCCGCTCGCAAAGTCTTGCGCCATTCCGAGTCCGGCGGACGAATTTGGCCAGCCCCACCCTCCAAGGCTATAGCCGACCCGGTTTTGTAGACTTTTTCCGCTGGACGAACATGGCGCCCCGGCCTTCGGGCGGTTATTTTTGGACGCGGCTGTGCCTGTGGCGTATTTTCGGCACACAGAGGCCGCTCACAAAGTCTCGCGCCATTCCGAGTCCGGCAGACGAAGTAGGCCAGCCCCACCCCCCAAGGCTATAGCCCACCCGTTTTTGTGGCCTTTTTCCGCTGGACGAACTTGGCGCCCCGGCCTTCGGGCGGTTATTTTTGTGCGCGGCTGTGCCCGGGGCCTATTTTTGGCACACGGATGCCGCTCGCAAAAGTGTTGCGCCATTCTGAGTCCGGCGGACGAAATCGGCCAGCCCCACCCCCCAAGGCTATAGCCCACCCGTTTTTGTGGCCTTTTTCCGCTGGACGAACTTGGCGCCCCGGCCTTCGGGCGGTTATTTTTGTGCGCGGCTGTGACCGGGGCCTATTTTCGGAACACAGATGCCACTCGCAAAAGTGTTGCACCATTCCGAGTCCGGCGGACGAACTCGGCCAGCCCCACCCCCCCAAGGCTATAGCCCACCCGTTTTTGCGGCTTTTTTCCGCTGGACGAACTTGGCGCCCCGGCCTTCGGGCGGTTATTTTTGGGCGCGGCTGTGCCCGGGGCCTATTTTCAGCGCAAAGATGCCACTCGCAAATTCTTGTGCCATTCCAAGTCCGGCGGACGAAGTTGGACAGCCCCACCCCCCGAGGCTATAGCCCACCCGTTTTTGTGGCCTTTTTCCGCTCGACGAACTTGGCGCCCCGGCCTTCGGGCGGTTATTTTTGGGCGCGGCTGTGCCTGTGGCGTATTTTCGGCACACAGAGGCCGCTCACAAAGTCTCGCGCCATTCCGAGTCCGGCAGACGAAGTTGGCCAGCCCCACCCCCCAAGGCTATAGACCACCCGTTTTTGTGGCCTTTTTCCGCTGGACGAACTTGGCGCCCCGGCCTTCGGGCGGTTATTTTTGTGCGCGGCTGTGCCCGGGGCCTATTTTCGGCACACGGATGCCGATCGCAAAAGTGTTGCGCCATTCCGAGTCCGGCGGACGAAGTGGGCCAGCCCCACCCCCCAAGGCTATAGCCCACCCGTTTTTGTGGCTTTTTTCCGCTGGACGAATTTGGCGCCCCGGCCTTAGGCCGGTTATTTTTGGGCGCGGCTGTGCCCGGGGCTTATTTTCGGCACACGGAGGCCCCTAGGAAAGTCTCGCGCCATTCCGAGTCCGGCGGACGAAGTGGGCCAGCCCCACCCCGCAAGGCTATAACCCAGCTGTTTTTGTGGCCTTGTTCCGCTGGACGAACTTGGCGGCCCGGCTTTCGGGCGGTTATTTTTGGGCGTGGCTGTTCCCGCAGCCTATTTTTGGCGCACGGAGGCCGCTCGCAAGGTCTCGTGCCATTCCGAGTCCGGCGGACGAAGTTGGACAGCCCCACCCCCCAAGGCTATAGCCCACCCGTTTTTGTTGCATTTTTCCACTGGACGAACCTGGCGCCCCGGCCTTCGGGAGGTTATTTTTAGACGCGGCTGTGCCCGCGGCCTATACTTGGCACACGGAGGCCACTCGAAAAGTCTCGCGCCATTCCGAGTCCGGCGTACGAAGTTGGCCAGCCCCACCCCCCAAGCCTATAGCCCACCCGTTTTTGTGGCCTTTTTCTGCTGGACGAACTTGGCGCCCCGGCCTTCGGGCAGTTATTTTTGGGCACGGCTGTGTCCAAGGCCTATTTTTGGGGCACGGAGGCCGCTCGCAAAGTGTCGCGCCATTCCGAGTCCGGCGGACGAAGTTTGACAGCCCCACCCCTAAAGGCTATAGCCCACCCGTTTTTGTGGCCTTTTTCCGTTGGACGAACTTGGCGCCCCGGCCTTCGGGTGGTTATTTTTGGATGTGGCTTTGGCCGCAGCCTATTTTTGGCACACGGATGCCCCTCGCAATGTCTCGCGGCATTCCGAGTCCGGCGGACGAAGTTGGGCAGCCCCACCCCCCAAGGCTATAGCCCACCCGTTTTTGTGGCCTTTTTCCAATGGACAAACTTGGCGTCCTGGCCTTCGGGCATTTATTTTTGTTCGCGGCTTTGCCCACGGCCTAGTTTTGGCATTCGGAGGCCCCTCGCAAAGTCTTGCGGCATTCCGAGTCCGGCAGACGAAGTTGGCCAGCCCCACCCCCCAAGGATATAGCCCACCCATTTTTGTGGCCTTTTTCCACTGGACGAACTTGGCGCCCCAGCCTTCGGGCGGTTATTTTTTGGCGCGGCTTTGCCCACAGCTTATTTTTTGCACACGGAGGCCCCTCGCAAAGTCTCGCGGGATTCCGAGTCCGGCGGACGAAGTTGGCCAGCCCCACCCCCCAATGCTATAGCCCTCCCGTTTTTGTCTCCTTTTTCCGCTAGACGAACTTGGCGCCCCGGCGTTCGGCCGGTTATTTTTGGGTGTGGCTATGCCCACGGCCTATTTTTGGCACACGGAGGCCCCTCGCAAAGTCTCGCGGCATTCCGAGTCCGGCGGACGAAGTTGGCCAGCCCCAACCCCCAAGGCTATATAGCCCACCCGTTTTTGTGGCCGTTTTCCGCTGGACGAAGTTGGCGCCCCGGCCTTCGGGCGGTTATTTTTGGGCGCGGCTGTACCCGGTCCTATTTTCGGCACACGGAGGCCGCTCGCAAAGTCTCGCGCCATTCCGAGTCCGGTGGACGAAGTTGGCCAGCCCCAACCCCCAAGGCTATATAGCCCACCCGTTTTTGTGGCCTTTTTCCGCAGGACGAACTTGGCGCCCCGGCCTTCGGGCGGGTATTTTTAGGCGCGGCTGTGCCCGCGGCCTATTTCTGGCACACGGAGGCGCCCCGCAAACTCTCGCGCCATTCCGAGTGCGGCGGACGAAGTGGGCCAGCCCCACCCCCCAAGGCTATAGCCCACCCGTTTTTGTGGCCTTTTTCCGCTGGACAAACTTGGCGCCCTGGCCTTTGGGCGGTTATTTTTGGCCGCGGCTGTGCCCGCGGCCTAGTTTTGGCGCACGGAGGTGCCCCGCAAAGTCTCGCGCCATTCCGAGTCCGGCGGACGAAGTTGCCCAGCCCCACCCCCCCAAGGCTATAGCCAACCGGTTTTTGTGACCTTTTTCCGCTGGACGAAGTTGGCGCCCCCGGCCTTCGGGCGGGTATTTTTGGGCGCGGCTGTGGCCGCGGCCTAGTTTTGGCACTTGGAGGCACCCTGCAAAGTCTCGCGCCATTCCGAGTCTGGCGGACAAAGTGGGCCAGCCCTACCACCCAAGGCTATAGCCCACCCGTTTTTGTGGCCTTTTTCCGCTGGACGAACTTGCCGCCCCGGCCTTCGGGGCTGGTATTTTTGGGCGTGGCTGTGCCCGCGGCCTATTTTTGGCGCACGGAGGCACCCCACAAAGTCTCGCGCCATTCCGAGTCCGGCGGACGAAGTGGGCCAGCCCCAACCCCCGAGGCTATAGCCCACCCGTTTTTGTGGCCTTTTTCCGCTGGACGAATTTGGCAGCCCGGCCTTCGGGCAGGTATTTTTGGGCGCGGCTGTGCCCATGGCCTATTTTTGGCACACGGAGGCGCCCCCAAAGTCTCAAGCCATTCCGAGTCCGGCGGACGAAGTGGGCCAGCCCCACCCCCCAAGGTTATAGCCCGCCCGTTTTTGTAGCCTTTTTCCGCAGGACGAACTTGGCGCCCCGGCCTTCGGGCGGGTATTTTTGGGCGCGGCTGTGCCTGCGTTCTAGTGTTGGCACACGGAGGCACCCCGCAAAGTCTCGCACCATTCTGAGTCCGGCGGACGAAGTGGGCCAGCCCCACCCCCCAAGGTTATAGCCCGCCCGTTTTTGTAGCCTTTTTCCGCAGGACGAACTTGGCGCCCCGGCCTTCGGGCGGGTATTTTTGGGCGCGGCTGTGCCCGCGGCCTAGTTTTGGCACACGGAGGCACCCCGCAAAGTCTCGCACCATTCTGAGTCCGGCGGACGAAGTGGGCCAGCCCCACCCCCCAAGGTTATAGCCCGCCCGTTTTTGTGGCCTTTTTCCGCAGGACGAACTTGGCGCCCCGGCCTTCGGGCGGGTATTTTTGGGCGCGGCTGTGCCCGCGGCCTAGTTTTAGCACACGGAGGCACCCCGCAAAGTCTCGCACCTTTCTGAGTCCGGCGGACGAAGTGGGCCAGCCCCACCCCCCAAGGTTATAGCCCGCCTGTTTTTGTGGCCTTTTTCCACAGGACAAACTTGGCGCCCCGGCCTTCGGGCGGGTATTTTTGGGCGCGGCTGTGCCCGCGGCCTAGTTTTGGCACACGGAGGCACCCCACAAAGTCTCGCGCCATTCCGAGTCCGGCGAACGAAGTGGGCCAGCCCCAACCCCCGAGGCTATAGCCCACCCGTTTTTGTGGCCTTTTTCCGCTGGACGAATTTGGCAGCCCGGCCTTCGGGCAGGTATTTTTGGGCGCGGCTGTGCCCATGGCCTATTTTTGGCACACGGAGGCGCCCCCAAAGTCTCAAGCCATTCCGAGTCCGGCGGACGAAGTGGGCCAGCCCCACCCCCCAAGGTTATAGCCCGCCCGTTTTTGTAGCCTTTTTCCGCAGGACGAACTTGGCGCCCCGGCCTTCGGGCGGGTATTTTTGGGCGCGGCTGTGCCTGCGTTCTAGTGTTGGCACACGGAGGCACCCCGCAAAGTCTCGCACCATTCTGAGTCCGGCGGACGAAGTGGGCCAGCCCCACCCCCCCAAGGTTATAGCCCGCCCGTTTTTGTAGCCTTTTTCCGCAGGACGAACTTGGCGCCCCGGCCTTCGGGCGGGTATTTTTGGGCGCGGCTGTGCCCGCGGCCTAGTTTTGGCACACGGAGGCACCCCGCAAAGTCTCGCACCATTCTGAGTCCGGCGGACGAAGTGGGCCAGCCCCACCCCCCAAGGTTATAGCCCGCCCGTTTTTGTGGCCTTTTTCCGCAGGACGAACTTGGCGCCCCGGCCTTCGGGCGGGTATTTTTGGGCGCGGCTGTGCCCGCGGCCTAGTTTTAGCACACAGAGGCACCCCGCAAAGTCTCGCACCTTTCTGAGTCCGGCGGACGAAGTGGGCCAGCCCCACCCCCCAAGGTTATAGCCCGCCTGTTTTTGTGGCCTTTTTCCGCAGGACAAACTTGGCGCCCCGGCCTTCGGGCGGGTATTTTTGGGCGCGGCTGTGCCCGCGGCCTAGTTTTGGCACACTGAGGGACCCCGCAAAGTCTCGCACCATTCTAAGTCCGGCGGACGAAGTGGGCCAGCCCGTCCCCCCAAGTTTATAGCCCGCCCGTTTTTGTGGCCTTTTTCCGCTGGACGAACTTGGCGCCCCGGCCTTCGGGCGGGTATTTTTGGGCGCGCCTCTAACCGCGGCCTAGTTTTGGAACAGGGATGCACCCCGCAACGTCTCACGCCATTCCGAGTCCGGCGGACGAAGTTGGCCAGCCCCAACCCCCAAGGCTATAGCCCACCTGTTTTTGTGGAAATTTTCCGCTGGACGAACTTGGCGCCCCGGCCTTCGGGAGGGTATTTTTTTGTGCGGCTGTGCCCGTGGCCTACTTTTGGCACACGTAGGTGCCCCGCAAAGTCTCGCGCCATTCCGAGTCCGGCGGACGAAGTTGGCCAGCCCCACCCCCCAAGGCTATAGCCAACCCGTTTTTGTGGCCTTTTTCAGCTGGAAGCACTTGGCGCCCCGGCCTTCGGGCGGTTATTATTGGGCGCGGCTTTGTCCGCGGCCAATTTTTGACACACGGAGGACGTTCGCAAAGTCTCGCGGCTTTCCGAGTCCGGCAGACGAAGTTGGCCAGCCCCACCCCCCCAAGGCTATAGCTCACCCGATTTTGTGGCCTTTTTTCCGCTGGACGAACTTCGCGCCACGGCCTTCGGGCGGGTATTTTTGGGCGCGGCTGTGCCCGCGGCCTAGTTTTGGCACACTGAGGGACCCCGCAAAGTCTCGCACCATTCTAAGTCCGGCGGACGAAGTGGGCCAGCCCCACCCCCCAAGGCTATAGCCCACCCGTTTTTGTGGCCTTTTTCCGCTGGACGAACTAGGCGCCCCGGCCTTCGGGCGGTTATTTTTGGGCGCGGCTTTCCCGCGGCCTATATTTGGCACATGGACGCCCCTCACAAAGTCTCGCGGCATTCCGAGTCCGGCGGACGAAGTTGGCCTGCCCCACCCCCCAAGGCTATAGCCCACCCGTTTTTGTGGCCTTTTTCTGCTGTAAGATCATGGCGCCCCGGCCTTCGGGCGGTTATTTTTGTGCGCGGCTTTGCCTGCGGCCTATTTTTGGCACACGAAGGCTCCTCACAATGTCTCGCGGCATTCCGAGCCCGGCGGACGAAGTCGGCCAGCCCCCACCCCCCCAAGGCTATATCCCACCCGTTTTTGTGGCCTTTTTCAGCTGGAAGAACTTTGCGCCCCGGCCTTCGGGCGGTTATTTCTGGCGCGGCTTTTCCCGCGGCCTATTGTTGGCACACGGAAGCCCCTCGCAAAGTCTCGCACCATTCCGAGTCCGGCGGACGAAGTAGGCCAGCCCCACCCCCCAAGGCTATAGCCCACCCGTTTTTGTGGCCTTTTTCCGCTGGACGACCTTGGCGCCCCGGCCTTCGGGTGGTTATTTTTAGGCGCGGCTTTGCCCACGGCCTTTTTTTGGCACACGGAGGCCCCTCATAAAGTCTCGCGGCATTCGAGCCCGGCGGATGAGGTTGGCCAGCCCCACCCCCCAAGGCTATCGCCCACCCGTTTTTGTGGCCTTTTTCCGCAGACGAACTTGGCGCCCCGGCCTTCGGGCGGTTATTTTTGGGCGCGGCTTTTGCCGTGGCCTATTTTTGGCACAGGAAGGCCCCTCGCAAAGTCTCGCGCCATTCCGAGCCCGGCGGACGAAGTTGGCAAGCCCCAACCCCCAAGGCTATAGCCCACCCGTTTTTGTGGCCTTTTTCCGCTGGACGAACTTGGCGCCCCTGCCTTTGGGGGTTATTTTTGGGCACGGCTTTCTCCGCGGCCTATGTTTGGCACACGGAGGCCCCTCGCAAAGTCTCGCGGCATTCCGAGTCCGGCGGACGAAGTTGGCCAGCCCCACCCCCCCAGGCTATAGCCCGCCCGTTTTTGTGGCCTTTTTCCGCTGGATGAACTTGGCGCCCCGGCCTTCGGCGGCGGTTATTTTTGGGCGCGGCTTTGGTCGCAGCTATTTTTGGCCCACGGAGGCCCCTCGCAAAGTCTCGCGGCATTCCGAGTCCGGCGGACGAAGTCGGCCAACCCCACCCCCCAAGGCCAAAGCCCACCCGTTTTTGTGGCCTTTTTCCGCTGGGACGAACTTGGCGCCCCGGCCTTCGGGGCTGGTATTTTTGGGCGTGGCTGTGCCCGCGGCCTATTTCTGGCACACGGAGGCGCCCCGCAAAGTCTCGCGCCATTCCGAGTGCGGCGGACGAAGTGGGCCAGCCCCACCCCCCAAGGTTATAGCTCGCCCGTTTTTGTGGCCTTTTTCCGCAGGACGAACTTGGCGCCCCGGCCTTCGGGCTGGTATTTTTGGGTGCGGCTTTGCCCGTGGCCTAGTTTTAGCACACGGAGGCACCCCGCAAAGTCTCGCGGCATTCCGAGTCCGGCGGACGAAGTTGGCCAGCCCCACCCCCCCAGGCTATAGCCCGCCCGTTTTTGTGGCCTTTTTCCGCTGGACGAACTTGGCGCCCCGGCCTTCGGGCGGTTTATTTTTTGGGCGCGGCTTTTGCCGTGGCCTATTTTTGGCACATGGAGGCCCCTCGCATTGTCTCGCGGCATTCCGAGCCCGGCGGACGAAGTCGGCCAGCCCCACCCCCCAAGGCTATAGCCCACCCGTTTTTGTTGCCTTTTCCGCTGGACGAACTTGGCGCCCCGGCCTTCCGGCGGTTATTTTTGGGCGCGGCTTTGCCCGCGGCCTATTGTTGGCACACGGAGGCCCCTCGCAAAGTCTTGCGGCATTCCGAGCCCGGCGGAAGAAGTTGGCCAGCCCCACCCCCCAATGCTATAGCCCACCCGTTTTTGTGGCCTTTTTCCGCTGGACGAACTAGGCGCCCCAGCCTTCGGGCGGTTATTTTTGGGCGCGGCTTGGCCAGCGGCCTATTTTTGGCACATGAAGGCCCCTCGCAAAGTCTCGCGCCATTCCGAGCCCGGCGGACGAAGTTGGCAAGCCCCAACCCCCAAGGCTATAGCCCACCCGTTTTTGTGGCCTTTTTCCGCTGGACGAACTTGGCGCCCCGCCTTTGGGGGGTTAATTTTGTGTACGGCTTTCTCCGCGGCCTATGTTTGGCACACGGAGGCCCCTCGCAAAGTCTCGCGGCATTCCGAGTCCGGCGGACGAAGTTGGCCAGCCCCACCCCCCCAGGCTATAGCCCGCCCGTTTTTGTGGCCTTTTTCCGCAGGATGAACTTGGCGCCCCCGGCCTTCGGGCGGTTATTTTTGGGCGCGGCTTTGGTCGCAGCCTATTTTTGGCCCACGGAGGCCCCTCGCAAAGTCTCGCGGCATTCCGAGTCCGGCGGACGAAGTCGGCCAACCCCACCCCCCAAGGCCAAAGCCCACCCGTTTTTGTGGCCTTTTTCCGCTGGACGAACTTGGCGCCCCGGCCTTCGGGGCTGGTATTTTTGGGCGTGGCTGTGCCCCGCGGCCTATTTCTGGCACACGGAGGCGCCCCGCAAAGTCTCGCGCCATTCCGAGTGCGGCGGACGAAGTGGGCCAGGCCCACCCCCCAAGGTTATAGCTCGCCCGTTTTTGTGGCCTTTTTCCGCAGGACGAACTTGGCGCCCCGGCCTTCGGGCTGGTATTTTTGGGTGCGGCTTTTGCCCGTTGGCCTAGTTTTAGCACACGGAGGCACCCCGCAAAGTCTCGCACCATTCTGAGTCCGGCGGACGAAGTGGGCCAGCCCCACCCCCCAAGGTTATAGCCCGCCCGTTTTTGTGGCCTTTTTCCGCAGGACGAACTTGGCGCCCCGGCCTTCCGGCGGGTATTTTTGGGCGCGGCTGTGCCCGCGGCCTAGTTTTGGCACACGGAGGGACCCCGCAAAGTCTCGCACCATTCTAAGTCCGGCGGACGAAGTGGGCCAGCCCCACCCCCCAAGGTTATAGCCCGCCTGTTTTTGTGGCCTTTTTCCGCTGGACGAACTTGGCGTCCCGGCCTTCGGGCGGGTATTTTTGGGCGCGCCTCTAACCGCGGCCTAGTTTTGGCACATGGAGGCACGCCGCAAAGTCTCGCGCCATTCTGAGTCCGGCGGGACGAAGTGGGCCAGCCCCACCCCCCAAGGTTATAGCCCGCCCGTTTTTGTGGCCTTTTTCCGCAGGACGAACTTGGCGCCCCGGCCTTCGGGCGGGTATTTTTAGGCGCGGCTGTGCCCGCGGCCTATTTCTGGCACACGGAGGCGCCCCGCAAAGTCTCGCGCCATTCCGAGTGCGGCGGACGAAGTGGGCCAGCCCCACCCCCCAAGGCTATAGCCCACCCGTTTTTGTGGCCTTTTTCCGCTGGACAAACTTGGCGCCCTGGCCTTTGGGCGGTTATTTTTGGCCGCGGCTGTGCCCGCGGCCTAGTTTTGGCGCACGGAGGTGCCCCGCAAAGTCTCGCGCCATTCCGAGTCCGGCGGACGAAGTTGCCCAGCCCCACCCCCCAAGGCTATAGCCAACCGGTTTTTGTGACCTTTTTCCGCTGGACGAAGTTGGCGCCCCGGCCTTCGGGCGGGTATTTTTGGGCGCGGCTGTGGCCGCGGCCTAGTTTTGGCACTTGGAGGCACCCTGCAAAGTCTCGCGCCATTCCGAGTCTGGCAGACGAAGTCGGCCAGCCCTACCACCCAAGGCTATAGCCCACCCGTTTTTGTGGCCTTTTTCCGCTGGACGAACTTGCCGCCCCGGCCTTCGGGGCTGGTATTTTTGGGCGTGGCTGTGCCGCGGCCTATTTTTGGCGCACGGAGGCACCCCACAAAGTCTCGCGCCATTCCGAGTCCGGCGGACGAAGTGGGCCAGCCCCAACCCCCGAGGCTATAGCCCACCCGTTTTTGTGGCCTTTTTCCGCTGGACTAATTTGGCAGCCCGGCCTTCGGGCGGGTATTTTTGGGCGCGGCTGTGCCTGCGTTCTAGTGTTGGCACACGGAGGCACCCCGCAAAGTCTCGCACCATTCTGAGTCCGGCGGACGAAGTGGGCCAGCCCCACCCCCCAAGGTTATAGCCCGCCCGTTTTTGTAGCCTTTTTCCGCAGGACGAACTTAGCGCCCCGGCCTTCGGGCGAGTATTTTTGGGCGCGGCTGTGCCCGCGGCCTAGTTTTGGCACACGGAGGCACCCCGCAAAGTCTCGCACCATTCTGAGTCCGGCGGACGAAGTGGGCCAGCCCCACCCCCCAAGGTTATAGCCCGCCCGTTTTTGTGGCCTTTTTCCGCAGGACGAACTTGGCGCCCCGGCCTTCGGGCGGGTATTTTTGGGCGCGGCTGTGCCCGCGGCCTAGTTTTAGCACACGGAGGCACCCCGCAAAGTCTCGCACCTTTCTGAGTCCGGCGGACGAAGTGGGCCAGCCCCACCCCCCCAAGGTTATAGCCCGCCTGTTTTTGTGGCCTTTTTCCGCAGGACAAACTTGGCGCCCCGGCCTTCGGGCGGGTATTTTTGGGCGCGGCTGTGCCCGCGGCCTAGTTTTGGCACACGGAGGGACCCCGCAAAGTCTCGCACCATTCTAAGTCCGGCGGACGAAGTGGGCCAGCCCCTCCCCCCAAGTTTATAGCCCGCCCGTTTTTGTGGCCTTTTTCCGCTGGACGAACTTGGCGCCCCGGCCTTCGGGCGGGTATTTTTGGGCGCGCCTCTAACCGCGGCCTAGTTTTGGAACAGGGATGCACCCCGCAACGTCTCACGCCATTCCGAGTCCGGCGGACGAAGTTGGCCAGCCCCAACCCCCAAGGCTATAGCCCACCTGTTTTTGTGGAAATTTTCCGCTGGACGAACTTGGCGCCCCGGCCTTCGGGCGGGTATTTTTTTGTGCGGCTGTGCCCGTGGCCTACTTTTGGCACACGTAGGTGCCCCGCAAAGTCTCGCGCCATTCCGAGTCCCGGCGGACGAAGTTGGCCAGCCCCACCCCCCAAGGCTATAGCCAACCCGTTTTTTGTGGCCTTTTTCAGCTGGAAGCACTTGGCGCCCCGGCCTTCGGGCGGTTATTATTGGGCGCGGCTTTGCCCGCGGCCAATTTTTGACACACGGAGGACGTTCGCAAAGTCTCGCGGCTTTCCGAGTCCGGCAGGCGAAGTTGGCCAGCCCCACCCCCCAAGGCTATAGCTCACCCGATTTTGTGGCCTTTTTCCGCTGGACGAACTTCGCGCCACGGCCTTCGGGCGGGTATTTTTGGGCGCGGCTGTGCCCGCGGCCTAGTTTAGGCACACTGAGGGACCCCGTAAAGTCTCGCACCATTCTAAGTCCGGCGGACGAAGTGGGCCAGCCCCACCCCCCAAGGCTATAGCCCACCCCGTTTTTTGTGGCCTTTTTCCGCTGGACGAACTTGGCGCCCCGGCCTTCGGGCGGTTATTTTTGGGCGCCGATTTTGCTCGTGGCCTATTGTTGGCACACGAAGGCGCCTCGTAAAGTCTCGCACCCATTCCGAGTCCGGCGGACGAAGTTGGGCAGCCCCACCACCCAAGGCTATAGCCCACCCGTTTTTGTGGCCTTTTTTCCGCTGGACGACCTTGGCGCCCCGGCCTTCGGGCGGTTATTTTTGGGCGCCGATTTGCTCGTGGCCTATTGTTGGCACACGAAGGCGCCTCGCAAAGTCTCGCACCATTCCGAGTCCGGCGGACGAAGTTGGCCAGCCCCCACCCCCCAAGCCTATAGCCCACCCGTTTTTGTGGCCTTTTTCCGCTGGACGAACTTGGCGCCACCGGCCTTCGGGCGGTTATTTTTGGGCGCGGCTTTGCCCATGGCCTATTTTTGGCACACGGAGGCACCTCGCAAAGTCTCGCGCCATTCCGAGTCCGGCGGACGAAGTTGGCCAGCCCCACCCCCCAAGGCTATAGCCCACCCGTTTTTGTGGGCTTTTTCCGCTGGACGAACTTGGCGCCCCGGCCTTCGGAGGTTATTTTTGGGCGCCGATTTGCTCGTGGCCTATTTTTGGCACACGGAGGCACCTCACAAAGTCTCGCGCCATTTCCGAGTCCGGCGGACGAAGTTGGCCAGCCCCACCCCCCAAGCCTATAGCCCACCCGTTTTGTGGCCTTTTTCCGCTGGACGAACTTGGCGCCCCGGCCTTCGGGCGGTTATTTTTGGGCGCGGCTTTGTCCATGGCCTATTTTTGGCACAGGGAGGCGCCTCGCAAAGTCTCGCGCCATTCCGAGTCCAACGGACGAAGTTGGCCAGCCCCACCCCCCAAGGCTATAGCCCACCCGTTTTTGTGGGCTTTTTCCGCTGGACGAACTTGGCGCCCCGGCCTTCGGGAGGTTATTTTTGGACGCGGCTGTGCCCGCAGCCTATTTTTGGCACACGGAGGTGCCTCACAAAGTCTCGCGCCATTCCGAGTCCGGCGGACGTAGTTGGCCAGCCCCACCCCCCAAAGCCTATAGCCCACCCGTTTTTGTGGGCTTTTTCCGCTGGACGAACTTGGCTCCCCCCCAGCCTTCGGGAGGTTATTTTTGGACGCGGCTGTGCCCGCAGCCTATTTGTGGCACACGGAGGTGCCTCACAAAGTCTCGCGCAATTCCGAGTCCGGCGGACGAAGTCGGCCAGCCCCACCCCCCAAGGCTATAGCCCACCCGTTTTTGTGGGCTTTTCCGCTGGACGAACTTGGCGCCACCGGCCTTCGGACGGTTATTATTGGGCGCGGCTTTGCCCATGGCCTATTTTTGGCACACGGAGGCGCCTCGCAAAGTCTCGCGCCATTCCGAGTCCGACGGACGAAGTTGGCCAGCCCCACCCCCCCAAGGCTATAGCCCACCCGTTTTTTGTGGGCTTTTTCCGCTGGACGAACTTGGCGCCCCGGCCTTCGGGAGGTTATTTTTCCACGCGGCTGTGCCCGCAGCCTATTTTTGGCACACGGAGGTGCCTCACAAAGTCTCGCGCCATTCCGAGTCCGGCGGACGTAGTTGGCCAAGCCCCACCCCCCAAGGCTATAGCCCACCCGTTTTTGTGGGCTTTTTTCCGCTGGACGAACTTGGCTCCCCAGCCTTCGGGAGGTTATTTTTGGACGCGGCTGTGCCCGCAGCCTATTTGTGGCACACGGAGGTGCCTCACAAAGTCTCGCGCAATTCCGAGTCCGGCGGACGAAGTTGGCCAGCCCCACCCCCCAAGGCTATAGCCCACCCGTTTTTGTGGGCTTTTTCCGCTGGACGAACTTGGCGCCCCGGCCTTCGGACGGTTATTTTTGGGCGCGGCTTTGCCCATGGCCTATTTTTTGGCACACGGAGGCGCCTCGCAAAGTCTCGCGCCATTCCGAGTCCGACGGACGAAGTTGGCCAGCCCCACCCCCCAGGGCTGTAGCCCACCGTTTTTGTGGGCTTTTTCCGCTGGACGAAGTTGGCGCCCCGGCCTTCGGGCGGTTATTTTTGGGTGCGGCTTTGCCCATGGCCTATTTTTGGCACACGGAGGCACCTCGCAAAGTCTCGCGCCATTCCGAGTCCGCGGGACGAAGTTGGCCAGCCCCACCCCCCAAGGCTAATAGCCACCCCGTTTTTGTGGGCTTTTTCCGCTGGACGAACTTGGCGCCCCGGCCTTCGGGGCGGTTATTTTTGGGCGCGGGCTTTGCCCATGGCCTATTTTTGGCACACGGAGGCGCCTCGCAAAGTCTCGCGCCATTCCGAGTCCGGCGGACGAAGTTGGCCAGCCCCACCCCCCAAGGCTTTAGCCCACCCGTTTTTGTGGGCTTTTTCCGCTGGACGAACTTGGCGCCCCGGCCTTCGGGAGGTTATTTTTTGGACGCGCTGTGCCCGCAGCCTATTTTTGGCACACGGAGGTTCCTCACAAAGTCTCGCACCATTCCGAGTCCGGCGGACATAGTTGGCCAGCCCCCACACCCCAAGGCTATAGCCCACCTGTTTTTGTGGGCTTTTTCTGCTGGACGAACTTGGCGCCCCGGCCTTCGGACGGTTATTTTTGGACGCGGCTGTGCCCGCGGCCTATTTTTGGCACACGGAGGCGCCTCGCAAGGTCTCACGCCATTCCGAGTCCGGCGGACGAAGTTGGCCAGCCCCACCCCCCCAAGGCTGTAGCCCACCCGTTTTTGTGGCCTTTTTCCGCAGGACGAACTTGGCGCCCCGGCCTTCGGGCGGTTATTTTAGGGGGCCGATTTGCTCGTGGCGTATTGTTGGCACACGAAGGCGCCTCGCAAAGTTTCGCGCCATTCCGAGTCCGGCGGACGAAGTTGGCCAGCCCCACCCCCCCCAAGCCTATAGCCCACCCGTTTTTGTGGCCTTTTTTCCGCTGGACGAACTTGGCGCCCCGGCCTTCGGGCGGTTATTTTTGGGCCGCGGCTTTGCCCATGGCCTATTTTTGGCACACGGAGGCGCCTCGCAATGCCTCGCGCCATTCCGAGTCCGGCGGACGAAGTTGGCCAGCCCCACCCCCCCAAGGCTATAGCCCACCCCGTTTTTGTGGGCTTTTTCCGCTAGACGAACTTGGCGCCCCCGGCCTTCGGGAGGTTATTTTTGGACGCGGCTGTGCCCGCAGCCTATTTTTGGCACACGGAGGTGCCTCGCAATGTCTCGCGCAATTCCGAGTCCGGCGGACGTAGTTGGCCAGCCCCACACCCGAAGGCTATAGCCCACCTGTTTTTGTGGGCTTTTTTCCGCTGGACGAACTTGGAGCCCCGGCCTTCGGGTGGTTATTTTTGGACGCGGGCTGTGCCCGCGGCCTATTTTGGCACACGGAGGTGCCTCGCAAGGTCTCACGCCATTCCGAGTCCGGCGGACGAAGTTGGCCAGCCCCACCCCCCCAAGGCTATAGCCCACCCGTTTTTGTGGCCTTTTTCCCGCAGGACGAACTTCGCGCCCCGGCCTGTCGGGCGGGTTATTTTAGGGGGGCCGATTTGCTCGTGGCGTATTGTTGGCACACGAAGGCGCCTCGCAAAGTTTCGCGCCATTCCGAGTCCGGCGGACGAAGTTGGCCAGCCCCACCCCCCAAGCCTATAGCCCACCCGTTTTTGTGGCCTTTTTCCGCTGGACGAACTTGGCGCCCCCCGGCCTTCGGGCGGTTATTTTTGGGCGCGGCTTTGCCCATAGGCCTATTTTTGGCACACGGAGGCGCCTCGCAATGCCTCGCGCCATTCCGAGTCCGGCGGACGAAGTCGGCCAGCCCCACCCCCCAAGGCTATAGCCCACCCGTTTTTGTGGCTTTTTCCGCTGGACGAACTTGGCGCCCCGGCCTTCGGGAGGTTATTTTTGGACGCGGCTGTGCCCCCGCAGCCCTATTTTTGGCACACGGAGGTGCCTCGCAATGTCTCGCCGCAATTCCGAGTCCGGCGGACGTAGTTGGCCAGCCCCACACCCGAAGGCTATAGCCCACCTGTTTTTGTGGGCTTTTTTCCGCTGGACGAACTTGGCGCCCCCCGGCCTTCGGGGTGGTTATTTTTGGACGCGGCTGTGCCCGCGGCCCTATTTTTTGGCACACGGAGGCACCTCGCAAGGTCTCACGCCATTCCGAGTCCGGCGGACGAAGTTGGCCAGCCCCACACCCCAAGGCTATAGCCCACCCGTTTTTGTGGCCTTTTTCCGCTGGACGAACTTGGCGCCCCGGCCTTCGGGCGGTTATTTTTGGGGGCCGATTTGCTCGTGGCCTATTGTTGGCACACGAAGGCGCCTCGCAAAGTTTCGCGCCATTCCGAGTCCGGCGGACGAAGTGGGCCAGCCCCACCCCCCAAGCCTATAGCCCACCCGTTTTTGTGGCCTTTTTCCGCTGGACGAACTTGGCGCCCCGGCCTTCGGGCGGTTATTTTTGGGCGCGGCTTCGCCCATGGCCTATTTTTGGCACATGGAGGCGCCTCGCAAAGTCTCGCGCCATTCCGAGTCCGGCGGACGAAGTTGGCCAGCCCCACCCCCCAAGGCTATAGCCCACCCGTTTTTGTGGGCTTTTTCCGCTGGACGAACTTGGCGGCCCCGGCCTTCGGGAGGTTATTTTTGGACGCGGCTGTGCCCGCAGCCTATTTTTGGCACACGGAGGTGCCTCGCAAAGTCTCGCGCCATTCCGAGTCCGGCGGACGTAGTTGGCCAGCCCCACACCCCAAGGCTATAGCCCACCCATTTTTGTGGGCTTTTTCCGCTGGACGAACTTGGCGCCCCGGCCATCGGAGGTTATTTTTGGACGCGCCTGTGCCCGTAGCCTATTTTTGGCACACGGAGGTGCCCTCGCAAAGTCTCGCGCCATTCCGAGTCCGGCGGACGTAGTTGGCCAGCCCCACACCCCAAGGCTATAGCCCACCTGTTTTTTGTGGGCTTTTTCCGCTGGACGAACTTGGCCGCCTCGGCCTTTGGGTGGTTATTTTTGGACGCGGCTGTGCCCGCGGCCTATTTTTGGCACACGGAGGCGCCTCGCAAGGTCTCACGCCATTCCGAGTCCGGCGGACGAAGTTGGCCAGCCCCACCCCCCAAGGCTATAGCCCACCCGTTTTTGTGGCCTTTTTCCGCAGGACGAACTTGGCGCCCGGCCTTCGTGGCGGTTATTTTAGGGGGCCGATTTGCTCGTGGCGTATTGTTGGCACACGAAGGGCGCCTCGCAAAGTTTCGCGCCATTCCGAGTCCCGGCGGACGAAGTTGGCCAGCCCCACCCCCCAAGCCTATAGCCCACCCGTTTTTGTGGCCTTTTTCCGCTGGACGAACTTGGCGCCCCGGCCTTCGGGCGGTTATTTTTGGGCGCGGCTTTGCCCATGGCCTATTTTTGGCACACCGGAGGCGCCTCGCAATGCCTCGCGCCATTCCGAGTCCGGCGGACGAAGTTGGCCAGCCCCACCCCCCAAGGCTATAGCCCACCCGTTTTTGTGGGCTTTTTCCGCTGGACGAACTTGGCGCCCCGGCCTTCGGGAGGTTATTTTTGGACGCGGCTGTGCCCGCAGACTATTTTTGGCACACGGAGGTGCCTCGCAATGTCTCGCGCAATTCCGAGTCCGGCGGACGTAGTTGGCCAGCCCCCACACCCGAAGGTTATAGCCCACCTGTTTTTGTGGGCTTTTTTCCGCTGGACGAACTGGCGCCCCGGCCTTCGGGTGGTTATTTTTGGACGCGGCTGTGCCCGCGGCCTATTTTTGGCACACGGAGGCACCTCGCAAGGTCTCACGCCATTCCGAGTCCGGCGGACGAAGTTGGCCAGCCCCCACCCCCCAAGGCTATAGCCCACCCCGTTTTTGTGGCTTTTTCCGCTGGACGAACTTCGCGCCCCGGCCTTCGGGCGGTTATTTTTGGGCGCCGATTTGCTCGTGCCCTATTGTTGGCACACGGAGGTGCCTCGCATAGTCTCGCGCCATTCCGAGTCCGGCGGACGAAGTTGGCCAGCCCCACCCCCCCAAGCCTATAGCCCACCCGTTTTTGTGGCCTTTTTCCGCTGGACGAACTTGGCGCCCCGGCCTTCGGACGGTTATTTTTGGGCGCGGCTTTGCCCATGGCCTATTTTTGGCACACGGAGGCGCCTCGCCAAAGTCTCGCGCCATTCCGAGTCCGGCGGACGAAGTGGGCCAGCCCCACCCCCCAAGGCTATAGCCCACCCGTTTTTTGTGGGCTTTTTCCGCTGGACGAACTTGGCGCCCCGGCCTTCGGGAGGTTATTTTTGGACGCGGCTGTGCCCGCAGCCTATTTTTGGCACACGGAGGTGCCTCGCAAAGTCTCGCGCCATTCCGAGTCCGGCGGACGTAGTTGGCCAGCCCCACACCCCAAGGCTATAGCCCACCCGTTTTTGTGGCTTTTTCCGCTGGACGAACTTGGCGCCCCGGCCTTCGGGAGGTTATTTTTGGACGCGGCTGTGCCCGCAGCCTATTTTTGGCACACGGAGGTGCCTCACAAAGTCTCGCGCCATTCCGAGTCCGGCGGCCGTAGTTGGCCAGCCCCACACCCCAAGGCTATAGCCCACCCGTTTTTGTGGGCTTTTTCCGCTGGACGAACTTGGCGCCCCGGCCTTCGGGAGGTTATTTTTGGATGCGGCTGTGCCCGCAGCCTATTTTTGGCACACGGAGGTGCCTCGCAAAGTCCTCGCGCCACTCCGAGTCCGTGCGGACGTAGTGGGCCAGCCCCACACCCCAAGGCTATAGCCCACCTGTTTTTGTGGGCTTTTTTCCGCTGGACGAACTTGGCGCCCCGGCCTTCGGGTGGTTATTTTTGGACGCGCTGTGCCCGCGGCCTATTTTTGGCACACGGAGGTGCCTCGCAAGGTCTCACGCCATTCCGAGTCCGGCGGACGAAGTTGGCCAGCCGCACCCCTCAAGGCTATAGCCCACCCGTTTTTTGTGGCCTTTTTCCGCTGGACGAACTTGGCGCCCCGGCCTTCGGGCGGTTATTTTTGGGCGCGGCTTTGCCCATGGCCTATTGTTGGCACACGGAGGGCCTCGCAAAGTCTCGCGCCATTCCGAGTCCGGCGGACGAAGTTGGCCAGGCCCACCCCCCAAGGCTATAGCCCACCCGTTTTTGTGGGCTTTTTCCGCTGGACGAACTTGGCGCCCCCGGCCTTCGGGAGGTTATTTTTGGACGCGGCTGTGCCCGCAGCCTATTTTTGGCACATGGAGGGTGCCTCGCAAAGTCTCGCGCCATTCCGAGTCCGGCGGACGTAGTGGGCCAGCCCCACACCCCAAGGCTATAGCCCACCCGTTTTTTGTGGGCTTTTTCCGCTGGACGAACTTGGCGCCCCGGCCTTCGGAGGTTATTTTGGACGCGGCTGTGCCCGCAGCCTATTTTTGGCACACGGAGGTGCCTCGCAAAGTCTCGCGCCATTCCGAGTCCGGCGGACGTAGTTGGCCAGTCCCACACCCCAAGGCTATAGCCCACCTGTTTTTGTGGGCTTTTTCCGCTGGACGAACTTGGCGCCCCGGCCTTCGGGTGGTTATTTTTGGACGCGGCTGTGCCCGCGGCCTATTTTTGGCACACGGAGGCACCTCGCAAGGTCTCACGCCATTCCGAGTCCGGCGGACGAAGTTGGCCAAGCCCCACCCCCCAAGGCTATAGCCCACCCGTTTTGTGGCCTTTTTCCGCTGGACGAACTTGGCGCCCCGGCCTTCGGGCGGTTATTTTTGGGCGCGGCTTTGCCCATGGCCTATTTTTGGCCACACGGAGGCACCTCGCAAAGGCTCGCGCCATTCCGAGTCCGGCGGACGAAGTTGGCCAGCCCCACCCCCCCAAGGCTATAGCCCACCCGTTTTTGTGGGCTTTTTCCGCTGGACGAACTTGGCGCCCCGGCCTTCGGGAGGTTATTTTTTGGGCACCGATTTGCCCGTGGACTATTTTTGGCACACGGAGGCACCTCGCAAAGTCTCGCGCCATTCCGAGTCCGGCGGACGAAGTTGGCCAGCCCCACCCCCCAAACCTATAGCCCACCCGTTTTTGTGGCCTTTTTCCGCTGGACGAAACTTGGCGCCCCGGCCCTTCGGGCGGTTATTTTTTGTGCGCGGCTTTGCCCATGGCCTATTTTTGGCACACGGGGGCGCCCTCGCAAAGTCTCGCGCCATTCCGAGTCCGACGGACGAAGTTTGCCAGCCCCACCCCCCAAGGCTATAGCCCACCCGTTTTTTGTGGGCTTTTTCCGCTGGACGAACTTGGTGCCCCGGCCTTCGAGCGGTTATTTTTGGGCGCGGCTGTGCCCGTGGCCTATTTTTGGCACACGGAGGCACCTCCACAAAGACTCGCGCCATTCCGAGTCCGGCGGACGAAGTAGGCCAGCCCCACCCCCCAAGGCTATAGCCCACCCGTTTTTGAGGGCTTTTTCCGCTGGACGAACTTGGCGCCCCGGCCTTCGGGAGGTTATTTTTGGGGCGCAGCTGTGCCCAGCGGCCTATGTTTGGCACACGGAGGCGCCTCGCAAAGACTCGCGCCATTCCGGGTCCGGCGGACGAAGTCGGCCAGCCCCATACCCCAAGGCTATAGCCCACCTGTTTTTGTGGGCTTCTTCCGCTGGACAAACTGGGCGCCCCGGCCTTCGGGCGGTTATTTTTGGACGCGGCTGTGCCGCGGCCTTATTTTTGGCACACGGAGGTGCCTCACAAAGTCTCGCC
>BTHF01000126.1:0-51279 GCA_033242345.1 Citrus unshiu
CCGGACTTCGGGCGGTTATTTTTTGGGCGCAGCCTATTTTTGGCACACGGAGGCGCCTCGCAAAGTCTCGCGCCATTCCGAGTCCGGTGGACGAAGTTGCCCAGCCCCCACCCCCGAAGGTTATAGCCTACCCGTTTTTGTGTCCTTTTTCCGCTGGACGAACTTGGCGCCTCGGCCTTCGGGCGGTTATTTTTGGGCGCGGCTGTGCCCGAAGCCTATTTTTGGCACACGGAGGCGCCTCGCAAAGTCTCGCGCCATTCGAGTACGGCGGACGAAGTTTGCCAGCCCCACCCCCCAAGGCTATAGCCCACCCGTTTTTGTGGGCTTTTTTCCGCTGGACGAACTTGGCGCCCCGGCCTTCGGGCGGTTATTTTTGGACGCGGCTGTGTCTGCGGCCTATTTTTGGCACACGGAAGCACCTCGCAAAGTCTCGCGCCATTCCGAGTCCGGCGGACGAAGTTTGCCAGCCCACCCCCCAAGGCTATAGATCACCCGTTTTTGGGTGCTTTTTCCGCTAGACGAACTTGGCGCCCCGGCCTTCGGGCGGTTATTTTTGGGCGAGGCTGTGCCCGAAGCCTATTTTTGGCACACGGAGGCGCCTCGCAAAGTATCCGCGCCATTCCGAGTCCGGCGGACGAAGTTGCCCAGCCCCACCCCCCAAGGCTATAGCCCACCCGTTATTGTGGGCTTTTTCCGCTGGACGAACTTGGCGCCACCCGGCCTTCGGGCGGTTCTTTTTTGGGCGCGGCTGTGCCCGCGGCCTATTTTTGGCATACAGAGGCGCCTCGCAAAGTCTCGCACCATTCCGAGTCCGGCGGACGAAGTTGGCCAGCCCCACCCCCCAAGGCTATAGCCCACCCGTTTTTGTGGCCTTTTACCGCTGGACGAACTTGGCGCCCCGGACTTCGGGCGGTTATTTTTGGGCGCGGCCTATTTTTGGCACACGGAGGCGCCTCGCAAAGTCTCGCGCCATTCCGAGTCCGGCGGTACGAAGTTGCCCAGCCCCACCCACGAAGGTTATAGCCTACCCGTTTTTGTGTCCTTTTTCAGCTGGACGAACTTGGCGCCCCGGCCTTCTGGCGGTTATTTTTGGGCGCGGCTGTGCCCGAAGCCTATTTTTGGCACACGGCGGCGCCTCGCAAAGTCTCGCGCCATTCCGAGTCCGGCGGACGAAGTTGGCCAGCCCCACCCCCCAAGGCTATAGCCCACCCGTTTTTGTGGGCTTTTTCCGCTGGACGAACTTGGCGCCCCGGCCGTCGGGCGGTAATTTTTGGGCTCGGCTACGTCTGCGGCATATTTTTGGCACACGGAAGCGCCTCGTAAAGTCTCGCGCCTTTCCGAGTCCGGCGGACGAAGTTTGCCAGCCCCACCCCTCAAGGCTATAGATCACCCGTTTTTGTGTGCTTTTTCCGCTGGACGAACTTGGCGCCCCGGCCTTCGGTTGGTTATTTATTGGGCGCGGCTGTGCCCGCGGCCTATTTTTGGCACATGGAGCTGCCTCTCAAAGTCTCGCGCCATTCCGAGTCCGGCGGACGAAGTTGGCCAGGCCCACCCGCCAAGGCTATAGCCCACCCGTTTTTGTGGCCTTTTTCAGCTGGACGAACTTGGCGCCCCGGCCTTCGGGCGGTTATTTTTGGACGCGGCTGCGTCCGCGGCCTATTTTTGGCATACGGAGATGCCTCGCAAAGTCTCGCTTCATTCCGAGTCCGACGGACGAAGTTAGCCAGCCCCACCCCCCAAGGCTATAGCCCACCCGTTTTTGTGGGCTTTTTGCGCTGGACGAACTTGGCGCCCCAGGCCTTCGGGCGGTTATTTTTGGGCGCGGCTGTGCCCGAAGCCTATTTTTGGCACACGGAGGTGCCTCGCAAAGTCTCGCGCCATTCCGAGTCCGGCGGACAAAGTTGGCCAGCCCCACCCCCCAAGGCTATAGCCCACCCGTTTTTGGGGCCTTTTTCCGCTGGATGAACTTCGCGCCCCGGCCTTTGGCGGGTTACTTTTGGGCGTGGCTGTGCCCGCGGTCCATTTTTGGCTCACGGAGGTGCCCTCGGGAAGTCTCGCGCCATTCCGAGTCCGGCGGACGAAGTTGGCCAGCCCCACCCTCCAAGGCTATAGCCCACCCGTTTTTGTGGGCTTTTTGCGCTGGACGAACCTGGCGCCCCGGCCTTGGGGGCGGTTATTTTTTGGGCGCGGCTGTGCCCGAAGCCTATTTTTGGCACACGGAGGTGCCTCGCAAAGTCTCGCGCCATGCCGAGTCCGGCGGACGAAGTGGGCCAGCCCCACCCCCCAAGGCTATAGCCCACACCGTTTTTGTGGGCTTTTTCCGCTGGACGAACTTGGCGCCCCGGCCGTCGGGCGGTAATTTTTGAGCGCGGCTATGTCTGCGGCCTATTTTTGGCACACAGAAGCGCCTCGCAAAGTCTCGCGCCATTCGAGTCCGGCGGACGAATTTTGCCAGCCCCAACCCCCCAAGGCTATAGATCACCCCGTTTTTGTGTGCTTTTTCCGCTGGACGAACTTGGAGCCCCGGCCTTCGGGTGGTTATTTTTGGCCGCGGCTGTGCCCACGGCCTATTTTTGGCACTACGGAGCTGCCTCTCAAAGTCTCGCGCCATTCCGAGTCCGGCGGACGAAGTTCGCCAGCCCCACCCGCCAAGGCTATAGCCCACCCGTTTTTGTGGCCTTTTTCAGCTGGACGAACTTGGCGCCCCGGCCTTCGGGTAGTTATTTTTGGGCGCGGCTGCGTCCGCAGCCTATTTTTGGCACACGGAGGTGCCTCGCAAAGTCTCGCACTATTCCGAGTCCGGCGAACGAAGTTGGCCAGCCCCCCCCCCCAAGGCTATAGCCCACCCGTTTTTGTGGCCTTTTTCCGCTGGACGAACTTGGCGCTCCGGCCTTCGGGCGGTTATTTTTGGGCGCGGCTGTGCCCGAAGCCTATTTTTGGCACACGGAGGTGCCTCGCAAAGTCTCGCGCCATTCCGAGTCCGGCGGACAAAGTTGGCCAGCCCCACCCCCCAAGGCTATAGCCCACCCGTTTTTGGGCCTTTTTCCGCTGGACGAACTTCGCGCCCCGGCCTTTGGCGGGTTACTTTTGGGCGTGGCTGTGCCCGCGGTCCATTTTTGGCTCACGGAGGTGCCTCGGGAAGTCTCGCGCCATTCCGAGTCCGGCGGACGAAGTTGGCCAGCCCCACCCTCCAAGGCTATAGCCCACCCCGTTTTTGTGGGCTTTTTGCGCTGGACGAACCTGGCGCCCCGGCCTTGGGGCGGTTATTTTTGGGCGCGGCTGTGCCCGAAGCCTATTTTTGGCACACGGAGGTGCCTCGCAAAGTCTCGCGCCATGCCGAGTCCGGCGGACGAAGTGGGCCAGCCCCACCCCCCAAGGCTATAGCCCACCCGTTTTTGTGGGCTTTTTCCGCTGGACGAACTTGGCGCCCCGGCCGTCGGGCGGTAATTTTTTAGCGCGGCTATGTCTGCGGCCTATTTTTGGCACACAGAAGCGCCTCGCAAAGTCTCGCGCCATTCCGAGTCCGGCGGACGAATTTTGCCAGCCCCACCCCCCAAGGCTATAGATCACACCGTTTTTGTGTGCTTTTTCCGCTGGACGAACTTGGAGCCCCGGCCTTCGGGTGGTTATTTTTGGCCGCGGCTGTGCCCACGGCCTATTTTTGGCACACGGAGCTGCCTCTCAAAGTCTCGCGCCATTCCGAGTCCGGCGGACGAAGTTCGCCAGCCCCACCCGCCAAGGCTATAGCCCACCCGTTTTTGTGGCCTTTTTCAGCTGGACGAACTTGGCGCCCCGGCCTTCGGGTAGTTATTTTTGGGCGCGGCTGCGTCCGCAGCCTATTTTTGGCACACGGAGGTGCCTCGCAAAGTCTCGCACTATTCCGAGTCCGGCGAATGAAGTTGGCCAGCCCCCCCCCCCAAGGCTATAGCCCACCCGTTTTTGTGGCCTTTTTCCGCTGGACGAACTTGGCGCTCCGGCCTTCGGGCGGTTATTTTTGGGTGCGGCTGTGCCCGCGGCCTATTTTTGGCACACGGAGCTCCTCTCAAAGTCTCGCGCCATTCCGAGTCCGGCTGACGAAGTTGGCCAGCCCCACCCGCCAAGGCTATAGCCCACCCGTTTTTGTGGCCTTTTTCAGCTGGACGAAATTGGTGCCCCGGCCTTCGGGCGGTTATTTTTGGATGCGGCTGCGCCCGTGGCCTATTGTTGGCATACGGAGGCGCCTCGCAAAGTCTCGCTTCATTCCGAGTCCGACGGACGAAGTTGGCCAGCCCCACCCCGCAAGGCTATAGCCCACCCGTTTTTGTGGGCTTTTTGCGGTGGACGAACTTGGCGCCCCGGACTTTGGGCGGTTATTTTTGGATGTGGCTGTGCCCGCACCCTATTTTTGGCACACAGAGGTGCCTCATAAAGTCTCGCGCCATTCCGAGTCCGGCGGACGAAGTGGGCCCGCCCCACCCCCCAAGGCTATAGCCCACCCGTTTTTGTGGGCTTTTTCCGCTGGACGAACTTGGCACCCCGGGCTTCGGGCGGTTATTTTTGGGCGCGGCTTTGCCCGCGGCCTATTTTTGGCACACGGAGCTGCCTCTCAAAGTCTCGCGCCATTACGAGTCCGGCGGACGAAGTGGGCCAGCCCCACCCCGCCAAGGCTATAGCCCACCTGTTTTTGTGGCCTTTTTCAGCTGGACGAACTTGGCGCCCCAGCCTTCGGGCGGTTATTTTTGGGCGCGGCTGTGCCCGCGGCCTATTTTTGGCACACGGAGGCGCCACGTAAAGTCTCGTGCCATTCCGAGTCCGGCGAAGAAGTCGGCCAGCCCCACCCCCCAAGGCTATAGCCCACCCATTTTTGAGGCCTTTTTTTCGCTGGACGAACTTGGCGCGCCGGTCTTCGGGCAGTTATTTTGGGCGCGGCTGTGTCCGCGGCCTATTTTTGGTACACGGAGGTGCCATCGCAAAGTCTCGCACTATTCTGAGTCCGGCGGACGAAGTTGCCAGCCCCACCCCACAAGGCTATAGCCCACACCGTTTTTGTGGCCTTTTTCCGCTGGACGAACTTGGCGCCCCGGCCTTCGGGTGGTTATTTTTTAGCGCGGCTGTTCCCGCAGCCTATTTTTGGCACACGGAGGCTCCTCGTAAAGTCTCGCGCCATTCCGAGTCCGGCGGATGAAGTTGGACAGCCCCACCCCCCAAGGCTATAGCCCACCCGTTTTTGTGGCCTTTTTCCGCTTAACGAACTTGGCACCCCGGCCTTCGGGCGGTTATTTTTTGGCCCGGCTGTGCCCGCGGCCTATTTTCGTCACACGGAGGTGCCTCGCAAAGTCTCGCGCCATTCCGA
The DNA here is from genome assembly GCA_033242345.1 of Citrus unshiu. Classification (NCBI taxonomy): domain Eukaryota; kingdom Viridiplantae; phylum Streptophyta; class Magnoliopsida; order Sapindales; family Rutaceae; genus Citrus; species Citrus unshiu. The sequence continues at coordinate 5,333 of BTHF01000126.1, forward strand.
GTCCGGCGGACGAAGTTGGCCAGCCCCACCCCCCAAGGCTATAGCCCACCCATTTTTGAGGCCTTTTATCGCTGGACGAACTTGGCGCCCCGGCCTTCGGGCGGTTATTTTTGGGCGCGGCTGTGCCCGCAGCCTATTTTTGGCACACGAAGGTGCCTCGAAAAGTCTTGCACCATTCCGAGTCCGGTGGACGGTGTTGGCCAGCCCCACCCCCCAAGGCTATAGCCCACCCGTTTTTGGGGCCTTTTTCCGCTGGACGAACTTCGCGCCCCGGCCTTTGGCGGGTTACTTTTGGGCGTGGCTGTGCCCGCGGTCCATTTTTGGCTCACGGAGGTGCCTCGGGAAGTCTCGCGCCATTCCGAGTCTGGCGGACGAAGTAGGCCAGCCCCGCCCCCCAAGGCTATAGCCCACCCGTTTTTGTGGGCTTTTTGCGCTGGACGAACCTGGCGCCCCGGCCTTGGGGCGGTTATTTTTGGGCGCGGCTGTGCCCGCACCCTATTTTTGGCACACGGAGGCGCCTCGCAAAGTCTCGCGCCATGCCGAGTCCGGCGGACGAAGTGGGCCAGCCCCACCCCCCAAGGCTATAGCCCACCCGTTTTTGTGGGCTTTTTCCGCTGGACGAACTTGGCGCCCCGGCCGTCGGGCGGTAATTTTTGAGCGCGGCTATGTCTGCGGCCTATTTTTGCCACACAGAACCGCCTCGCAAAGTCTCGCGCCATTCCGAGTCCGGCGGACGAATTTTGCCAGCCCCACCCCCCAAGGCTATAGCCCACCCGTTTTTGTGGGCTTTTTTCCGCTGGACGAACTTGGCGCCCCGCCCTTCGGGCGGTTATTTTTGGGCGCGGCTCTGCCGCGGCCTATTTTTTGCACACGGAGGTGCTTCGCAAAATCTCGCGCCATTCCGAGTCCGGCGGACGAAGTTGGCCAGCCCCACCCCCCAAGGCTATAGCCCACCCGTTTTTGTGGGCTTTTTCCGCTGGACGAACTTGGCGCCCCCGGCCTTCGGGCGGTTATTTTTGGGCGCGGCTGTGCCCTAGCCTATTTTTCGCACACGGAGGCGCCTTGCAAAGTCTCGCGCCATTCCGACTCCGGCGGACGAAGTTGGCCAGCCCCACCCCCCAAGGCTATAGCCAACCCGTTTTTTTGGGCTTTTTCCGCTGGACGAACTTGGCGCCCCGCCCTTCGGGCTGTTATTTTTGGGCGCGGTTCTGCCCGTGGCCTATTTTTTGCACACGGAGGCCCCTCGCAAAGTCTCGCGCCATTCCGCGTCCGGCGGACGAAGTTGGCCAGCCCCACCCCCCAAGGCTATAGCCCAACCGTTTTTGTGGGCTTTTTCCGCTGGACGAACTTGGCGCCCCGGCCTTCGGGCGGTTATTTTTGGGCGCGGCTGTGCCCTAGCCTATTTTTGGCACACGGAGGCGCCTTGCAAAGTCTCACGCCATTCCGACTCCGGTGGACGAAGTTGGCCAGCCCCACCCCCCAAAGCTATAGCCAACCCGTTTTTTTGGGCTTTTTCCGCTGGACGAACTTGGCGCCCCGCCCTTCGGGCTGTTATTTTTGGGCGCGGTTCTGCCCGCGGCCTATTTTTTGCACACGGAGGTGCCTCGCAAAGTCTCGCGCCATTCCGCGTCCGGCGGACGAAGTTCACCAGCCCCACCCGCCAAGGCTATAGCCCACCCGTTTTTGTGGGCTTTTTCTGTTGGACGAACTTGGCGCCCCGGCCTTCAGGCGGTTATTTTTGGGCGCCGCTGTGCCCGCGGCCTATTTTTGGCACACAGAGGCGCCTCGTAAAGTCTCGCGCCATTCCGAGTCCGGCGGACGAAGTTGGCCAGCCCCGCCCCCCAAGGCTATACCCACCCGTTTTCGTGGGCTTTTTCCTCTGGACGAATTTTGGAGCCCCGGCCTTTGGGCGGTTATTTTTGGGCGTGGCTGTGCCCTTGGCTTATTTTTTGCACACGCAGGCGGCTCGCCAAGTCTCGCGCCATTCCGAGTCCGGCGGACGAAGTTCGCCAGTCCCGCCCCCCAAGGCTATAGCCCACCCTTTTTTGTGGGCTTTTTCCTCTGGACGAACTTGGCGCCCCGGCCTTGGGGCGGTTATTTTTGGGCATGGCTCTGCCCTTGTCTTATTTTTGGCACACGGAGGCGCCTCGCAAAGTCTCGTGGCATTCCGAGTCCGGCGGACGAAGTTGGCTAGCCCCACCCCCCATGCCTATAGCCCACCCGTTTTTGTGGGCTTTTTCCGCTGGATGAACTTGGCGCCCCGGCCTTCGGTCGGTTATTTTTTGGTACGGCTGTGCCCGTGGCCTATTTTTGGCACACGGAGGTGCCTCACAAAGTCTCGCGCCATTCCAAGTCCGGCGGACGAAGTTGGCCAACCCCACCCCCCAAGGCTATAGCCCACCCCGTTTTTCTGGGCTTTTTCCGCTGGATGAACTTGGCGCCCCGGCCTTCGGACGGTTATTTTTGGGTACGACTGTATCCGCGGCCTATTTTTGGCACACAGAGGCGCCTCACAAAGTCTCGCGCCATTCCGAGTCCGGCGGACGAAGTTGGCCAGCCCCACCCCCCAAGGCTATAGCCCACCCGTTTTTGTGGGCTTTTTCCGCTGGACGAACTTGGCGCCCCGGCCTTCGGGCGGCTATTTTTGGGCGCGGCTTCGTCCGCGTTCTATTTTTGGCACACGAGACCCCTGACAAAGTCTCACGGCATTCCGAGTCGGGCGGACGAAGTCGGCCAGCCCCATCCCCCAAGGCTATAGCCCACCCGTTTTCGTGGGCTTTTTCCTCTGGACGAACTTGGCGCCCCGGCCTTTGGGCGGTTATTTTTGGGCGTGGCTGTGCCCTTGGCTTATTTTTGGCACACGGAGGCACCTCGCAAAGTCTCGCGCCATTCCGCGTCCGGCGGACGAAGTTGGCCAGCCCCACCCCCCAAGGCTATAGCCCACCCGTTTTTGTGGGCTTTTTCCGCTGGACGAACTTGGCGCCCCGGCCTTCGGGCGGTTATTTTTGGGTGCGGCTGTACCCGCGGCGTATTTTTGGCACATGGAGCTGCCTCGCAAAGTCTCGCACCATTCCGAGTCCGGCGGACGAAGTTGGCGAGCCCCACCCGCCAAGGCTATAGCCCACCCGTTTTTGTGGGCTTTTTGCGCTGGACGAACTTGGCGCCCCGGCCTTCGTGCGGTTATTTTAGTGCGCGGCTGTGCCCGCGGCCTATTTTTTGCACACAGAGGCGGCTCGCAAAGTCTCGCGCCATTCCGAGTCCGGCGGACGAAGTTCGCCGGCCCCGCCCCCCAAGGCTATAGCCCACCCTTTTTTGTGGGCTTTTTCCTCTGGACGAACTTGGCGCCCCGGCCTTCGGGCGGTTATTTTTGGGTGCGGCTGTACCCGCGGCGTATTTTTGGCACATGGAGCTGCCTCGCAAAGTCTCGCACCATTCCGAGTCCGGCGGACGAAGTTGGCCAGCCCCACCCGCCAAGGCTATAGCCCACCCGTTTTTGTGGGCTTTTTGCGCTGGACGAACTTGGCGCCCCGGCCTTCGTGCGGTTATTTTAGGGCGCGGCTGTGCCCGCGGCCTATTTTTTGCACACGGAGGCGGCTCGCAAAGTCTCGCGCCAGTCCGAGTCCGGCGGACGAAGTTCGCCAGCCCCCGCCCCCCAAGGCTATAGCCCACCCTTTTTTGTGGGCTTTTGCCTCTGGACGAACTTGCCGCCCCGGCCTTTGGGCGGTTATTTTTGGGCGTGGCTGTGCCCTTGTCTTATTTTTGGCACACGGAGGCGCCTCGCAAAGTCTCGTGGCATTCCGAGTCCGGCGGACGAAGTTGGCTAGCCCCACCCCCCAAGCCTATAGCCCACCCGTTTTTGTGGCCTTTTTCCGCTGGACGAACTTTGCGCCCCGGCCTTCGGGCTGTTACTTTTCGACGCGGCTTTGCCCGCGGCCTATTTTTGGCACACGGAGGACCCTCACAAAGTCTCGAGGCATTCCGAGCCCGGCGGACGAAGTTGGCCAGCCCCACCCCCCAAGGCTATAGCCCACCCGTTTTTGTGGCCTTTTTCCGCTGGACGAACTTGGCGCCCCGGCCTTCGGGCGGTTATTTTTCGGCAAGGCTTTGCCCGCGGCCTATTTTTTACACACGGAGGCCCCTCGTAAAGTCTCACGGCATTCCGAGTCCGGCGAACGAAGTGGGCCAGCCCCACCCCCCGAGGCTATAGCCCACCCGTTTTTGTGGCCTTTTTCCGCTGGACGAACTTGGCGCCCCGGCCTTCGGGCGGTTATTTTTGGGTGCGGCTTTGCCCGCGGCCTTTTTTTGGCACACGGAGGGCCCTCGCAAAGTCTCGCGGAATTCCGAGCCCGGCGGACGAAGTTGGCCAGCCCCCCCCCCCCAAGGCTATAGCCCACCCGTTTTTGTAGCCTTTTTCCGCTGGACGAACTTGGCGCCCCGGCCTTCGGGCGGTTATTTTTGGGCGTAGCTTTGCCCGCGGCCTATTTTTGGCACACGGAGGCCGCTCGCAAAGTCTCGCGCCATTCCGAGTCCGCCGGACGAAGTTGGCCAGCCCCCACCCCCCAAGGCCATAGCCCACCCGTTTTTGTGGCCTTTTTCCGCTGGACGAACTTGGCGCCCCGGCGTTCGGGCGGTTATTTTTGGGAGCGGCTTTGCCCGCGGCCTATTTTTGGCACACGGAGGCCCCTCGCAAAGTCTCACGGAATTCCGAGCCCGGCGGACGTAGTTGGCCAGCCCCACCCCCCAAGGCTATAGCCCACCCGTTTTTGTGGCCTTTTTCCATTGGACGAACTTGGCGCCCCGGCCTTCGGGCGGTAATTTTTGGGCACGGCTTTGCCCGTGGCCTATTTTTGGCACACAGATTTCCCTCGCAAAGTCTCATGGCATTCCGAGTCCGGCGGACGAAGTAGGCCAGCCCCACCCCCCAACGCTATAGCCCACCCGTTTTTGTGGCCTTTTTCTGCTGGACGAACTTGGCGCCCCGGCCTTCGGGCGGTTATTTTTGGGCGCGGCTTTGCCCGTGGCTTATTTTTGGCACACGGAGGCCCCTGGCAAAGTGTCGCGGCATTCCGAGTCCGGCGGACGAAGTCGGCCAGCCCACCCCGCAAGGCTATAGCCCACCTGTTTTTGTGGCCTTTTTCCGCTGGACGAACTTGGCGCCCCGGCCTTCGGGCGGTTATTTTTGGGCGCGGCTGTGCCCGTGGCCTATTTTTGGCACACGGAGGTGCCCTCGCAAAGTCTCGCATCATTCCGAGTCCGGCGGACGAAGTTGGCCAGCCCCACCCCCCAAGGCTATAGCCCACCCGTTTTTGTGGCCTTTTTCCGCTGGACAAACTTGGCGCCCCGGCCTTCGGTCGCCTATTTTTGGGTGCGGCTGTATCCACGGCCTATTTTTGGCACACGGAGGCCCCTCACAAAGTCTCGCGCCATTCCGAGTCAGGCGGACGAACTTGGCCAGCCCCACCCCCCAAGGCTATAGCCCACCCGTTTTTGTGGCCTTTTTCCGCTGGACGAACTTGGCGCCGCGGCCTTCGATCGGTTATTTTTAGGTGCGGCTGTACCCGCGGCCTATTTTTGGCACACGGAGGTGCCTCGCAAAGTCTCACACTATTCCGAGTCCGGCGGACGAAGTTGGCAAGCCCCACCCCCAAAGGCTATAGCCCACCCGTTTTTGTGGCCTTTTTCCGTTGGACGAACTTGGCGCCCCGGCCTTCGTGCGGTTATTTTTGGACGTGGCTGTGCCCGCGGCCTATTTTTGGCACACGGAGGTGCCTCGCAAAGTGTCACGCCATTCCGAGTCCGGCGGACGAAGTCGGCCAGGCCCACCCCCCAAGGCTATAGCCAACCCGTTTTTGTGGCCTTTTTCCGCTGGGCGAACTTGGCGCCCCGGCCTTCGGGTGGTTATTTTTGGGTGCGGCTGTGTCCGCGGCCTATGTTTGGCACACGGAGCCGCCTCACAAAGTCTCGAGCCATTCCGAGTCCGGCGGACGATGTTGGCCAGCCCCACCCCCAAGGCTGTAGCCCACCCGTTTTTGTGGCCTTTTTCCGCTGGACCAACTTGGCGCCCCGGCCTTCGGGCGGTTATTTTTGGGCGCGGCTTTGCCCGCACCCTATTTTTGGCACACGGAGGTGCCTCGCAAAGTCTCGCGCCATTCCGAGTCCGGCGGATGAAGTCGGCCATCCCCACCACCCAAGGCTATAGCCCACCTGTTTTCGTGGCCTTTTTCCGCTGAACGAACGTGGCGCCCCGGCCTTCGGGCGGTTATTTTTGGGTACGGCTATGCCCGCGGCCTATTTTTGGCACACGGAGACCGCTCGTAAAGTGTCGCGCCATTCCGAGTCCGGCGGACGAAGCTGGCCAGCCCCACCCCCCTAGGCTATAGCCCACCCGTTTTTGTGGCCTTTTTCCGCTGGACGAACTTGGCGCCCCGGCCTTCGGGCGGTTATTTTTGGGTGCGGCTGTGCCCGCAGCCTAGTTTTGGTACACAGTGGCCGCTCGCAAAGTCTCGCGCCATTCCGAGTCCGGCGAACGAAGTTGGCCAGCCCCACCCCCCAAGGCTATAGCCCACCCGTTTTTGTGGCCTTTTTCCGCTGGACGAACTTGGCGCCCCCGGCCTTCGGGCAGTTATTTTTGGGTGCGGCTGTGCCCGCGGCCTATTTTTAGCACACGGTGGCGGCTCGCAAAGTCTCGCGCCATTCCGTGTCCGGCGGACGAAGTGGGACGGCCCTACCCCCCAAGGATATAGCCCACCCGTTTTTGTGGCCTTTTTCCACTGGACGAACTTGGCGCCCCGGCGTTCGGGCGGTTATTTTGGGCGCGGCTGTGCCCGCGGCCGATTTTTGTCACACGGAGGCCGCTCGCAAAGTCTCACACCATTCCGAGTCTGGCGGACGAAGTGGGCCAGCCCCACCCCCCAAGGCTATAGCCCACCCGTTTTTGTGGCCTTTTTCCGCTGGACGAACTTGGCGCCCCGGCCTTCGGGCGGTTATTTTGGGCGCGGCTGTGACCACGGCCTATTTTTGGTACACGGAGGCCGCTCGCAAAGTCTCACGCCATTCCGAGTCCAGCAGACGAAGTTGGCCAGCCCCCACCCCCCAAGGCTATAGCCCACCCGTTTTTGTTGCCTTTTTCCGCTGGACGAACTTGGCGCCCCGGCCTTCGGGCGGTTATTTTTGGGCGCGGCTGTGCCTGCGGCCTAGTTTTGGTACACTGTGGCCGCTCGCAAAGTCTCGCGCCATTCCGAGTCCGGCGAACGAAGTTGGCCAGCCCCACCCCCCAAGGCTATAGCCCACCAGTTTTTGTGGCCTTTTTCCGCTGGACGAACTTGGCGCCCCGGCCGTCGGGCGGTTATTTTTGGGTACGGCTGTTCCCGCGGCCTAGTTTTGGCACACGGAGGCCATTCACAAAGTCTCGCGCCATTCCGAGTCCGGCGGACGAAGTTGTCGGCCCCACCCCCCATGGCTATAGCCCACCCGTTTTTGTGGCCTTTTTCTGCTGGACGAACTTGGCGCCCCAGCCTTCGGGCGGTTATTTTTGGGCGCGGCTGCGCCCGCGGCCTATTTTTGTCACACGGAGGCCGCTCGCAAAGTCTCGCGCCATTCCGAGTCCGGCGGACGATGTTGACCGGCCCCACCCCCCAAGGCTATAGCCCACCCGTTTTTGTGGCCTTTTTCCATTGGACGAACTTGGCGCCCCGGCCTTCGGGCGGTTATTTTTGGGCGTGACTGTGCCCGCAGCCTATTTTTGGCACACGGAGGCCCCTCGCAACGTCTCGTGCAATTCCGAGTCCGGCGGACGAAGATGGCCATCCCCACCCCCCAAGGCTATAGCCCACCCGTTTTTGTGGCCATTTTCCGCTGGACGAGCTTGGCGCCCCGGCCTTCGGGCGGTTATTTTTGGGCACGGCTGTGCCCGCGGCCTATTTTTGTCACACGGAGGCCGCTCGCAAAGTCTCGCGCCATTCGGAGTCCGGCGGACGAAGTGGGCCGGCCCCACCCCCCAAGGCTATAGCCCACCCGTTTTTGTGGCCTTTTTCCGCTGGACGAAATTGGCGCCCCGGCCTTCGGTCGGTTATTTTTGGGCGTGGCTGTGCCCGCGGCCTATTTTTCGCACACGGAGGCGCCTCGCAAAGTCTCGCGCCATTCCGAGTCCGGCGGACGAAGTTGGCCCGCCCCACCCCCCATGGCTATAGCCCACCCGTTTTTGTGGCCATTTTCCGCTGGACAAACTTGACGCCCCGGCCTTCGGGTGGTTATTTTTGGGCGCGGCTGTGCCCGTGGCCTATTTTTGGCACACGGAAGTGCCTCGCAATGTCTCGCGCCATTCCGAGTCCGGCGAACGAAGTTTGCCAGCCCCACCCCCCAAGGCTATAGCCCACCCGTTTTTGTGACCTTTTTCCGCTGGACGAACTTGGCGCCCCGGCCTTCGGGCAGTTATTTTTGGGTACGGCCATGCTCGCGGCCTATTTTTGGGACACGGAGGCGCCTCGTAAAGTCTTGCGCCATTCCGAGTCCGGCGGAAGAAGTTGGCCAGCCCCACCCCCCAAGGATATAGCCCACCCGTTTTTGTGGCCTTTTTCCGCTGGACGAACTTGGCGCCCCGGACTTCGGGCGGTTATTTTTGGGCGCGGCTGTGGCTGTGGCCTATTTTGGGCACAGGGAGGTGCCTCGTAAAGTCTCGCGCCATTCCGAGTCCGGCGGACGAAGTGGGCCAGCCCCACCCCCCAAGGCTATAGCCCACACGTTTTTATGGCCTTTTTCCGCTGGACGAACTTGGCACCCCCGGCCTTCGGGCGGTTATTTTTGGGCGCGGCTGTGCCCACGGCCTATTTTTGGCACACGGAGGCGCCTCGCAAAGTCACGCGCCAGTCCGAGTCCGGCGGACGAAGTCGGCCAGCCCCACCCCCCAAGGCTATAGCCCACCCGTTTTTGTGGCCTTTTTCCACTGGACGAACTTGGTGCCCCGACCTTCGGGCGGTTATTTTTGGGTGCGGCCGTGACCGCGGCCTATTTTTGGCACATGGAGTCACCTCCCAAAGTCTCGCGCCATTCGGAGTCCGGCGGACGAAGTTCACCAACCCCACCCCCCAAGGCTATAGCCCACCCGTTTTTGTGTCCTTTTTCCGCTGGACGAACTTGGCGCCCCGGACTTCGGGCCGTTATTTTTGGGCGCGGCTGTGTCCGTGGCCTATTTTTGGCACACGGAGGTGCCTCACAAAGTCTCGCGCCATTCCGACTCTGGCGGACAAAGTTGGCCAGCCCCACCCCCCAAGGCTATAGCCCACCCGTTTTTGTGGCCTTTTTCCGCTGGACGAACTTGGTGCCCCGGCCTTCGGGTGGTTATTTTTTGGCACGGCTGTGCCCGCGACCTATTTTTGGGGCATGGAGGCGCCTCGAAAAGTCTCGCGCCATTCCGAGTCCGTCGCACGAAGTTGGCCAGCCCCACCCACCAAGGCTATATCCCACCCGTTTTTGTGGCCTTTTTCCGCTGGACGAACTTGGCGCCCCTGCCTTCGGGCGGTTATTTTTGGGCGCGGCTGTGCCCACGGCCTATTTTTGGCACACGGAGGCACCTCGCAAAGTCTCGCGCCATTCCGAGTCCGGAGGACGAAGTTGGCCAGCCCCACCCCGAAAGGCTGTAGCCCACCCGTTTTTGTGGCCTTTTTCCGCTGGACGAACTTGGCGCCCCGGCCTTCGGGCGGTTATATTTGGGCGCGGCTGTGCCCGCGGCCTATTTTTGGCACACGGAGGTGCCTCGCAAAGTCTCCCGCCATTCCGAGTCCGGCGGACGAAGTGGGCCAGCCCCACCCCCCAAGGCTATAGCCCACCCGTTTTTGTGGACTTTGTCTGCTGGACGAACTTGGCGCCCCGGCTTTCGGTAGTTTATTTTTGGGCGCGGCTGTGCCCGCGGCCTATTTTTGGCACACGGAGGCGCCTCGCAAAGTCTTGCGCCATTCCGAGTCCAGCGGACGAAGTTGGCCAGCCCCACCCCCCAAGGCTATAGCCCACCCGTTTTTGTGGGCTTTTTCCGCTGGACGAACTTGGCGCCCCGGCCTTCGGGCGGTTATATTTGGGCGCGGCTGTGCCCGCGGCCTATTTTTGGCACACGGAGGTGCCTCGCAAAGTCTCCCACCATTCCGAGTCCGGCGGACGAAGTGGGCCAGCCCCACCCCCCAAGGCAATAGCCCACCCGTTTTTGTGGCCTTTTTCCGCTGGACGAAATTGGCGCCCCGGCCTTTGGGCGGTTATTTTTGGGCGCGGCTGTGCCCGCGGCCTATTTTTGGCACACGGAGGTGCCTCGCAAAGTTTCGCACCATTCCGAGTCCGGCGGACGAAGTTTGCCAGCACCCACCCCCCAAGGCTATAGCCCACCTATTTTTGTGGGCTTTTTCCGCTGGACGAATTTGACGCCCTGCCTTCGGGTGGTTATTTTTGGGCGCGGCTATGCCCGCAGCCTATTTTTGGCACACGGAGGTGCCTCGCAATTTCTCGCGCCATTCCGAGTCTGGAGGACGAAGTTGGCCAGCCCCACCCCCCGAGTCTATAGTCCACCCGATTTTGTGGGCTTTTTCCGCTGGACAAACTTGGCGCCCCGGCCTTCGGGCGGTTATATTTGGGCGCGGCTTTGCCCGCGGCCTATTTTTGGCACACGGAGGTGCCTCGCAAAGTCTCCCGCCATTCCGAGTCCGGCGGACGAAGTGGGCCAGCCCCACCCCCGAAGGCTATAGCCCACCCGTTTTTGTGGACTTTGTCCGCTGGACGAACTTGGCGCCCCGGCTTTCGGTAGTTTATTTTTGGGCGCGGCTGTGCCCGCGGCCTATTTTTGGCACACGGAGGCGCCTCGCAAAGTCTTGCGCCATTCCGAGTCCAGCGGACGAAGTTGGCCAGCCCCACCCCCCAAGGCTATAGCCCACCCGTTTTTGTGGGTTTTTTCCGCTGGACGAACTTGGCGCCCCGGCCTTCGGGCGGTTATATTTGGGCGCGGCTGTGCCTGCGGCCTATTTTTGGCACACGGAGGCGCCTCGCAAAGTCTCCCACCATTCCGAGTCCGGCGGTCGAAGTGGTCCAGCCCCACCCCCCAAGGCAATAGCCCACCCGTTTTTGTGGCCTTTTTCCACTGGACGAACTTGGCGCCCCGGCCTTTGGGCGGTTATTTTTGGGCGCGGCTGTGCCCGCGGCCTAGTTTTGGCACACGGAGGTGCCTCGCAAAGTCACGCGCCATTCCGAGTCTGACGGACGAAGTTGGCCAGCCCCACCCCCCAAGGCTATAGCCCACCCGTTTTTGTGGCCTTTTTCCGCTGGACGAACTTGGCGCCCCGGCCTTCGGGCCGTTATTTTTGGGCGCGCCTATCCCCGCGGCCTATTTTTGGCACACGGAGGTGCCGCACAAAGTCTCGCGCCATTCCGAGTCCGGCGGATAAAGTTGGCCAGCCCCACCCCCCAAGGCTATAGCCCACCCTTTTTTGTGGCCTTTTTCCGCTGGACGAACTTGGCGCCCCGGCCTTCGGGCCGTTATTTTTGGGCACGGCTGTGCCCGCGGCCTATTTTTAGCGCACGGAGGCACCTCGCAAAGTCTCGCGCCATTCCGAGTCCGGCGGACGAAGTTGGCCAGCCCCACCCCCCAAGGCTATAGCCCACCCGTTTTTCTGGCCTTTTTCCGCTGGACGAACTTGGCGCCCCGGCCTTCGGGCGGTTATTTTTGGGCGCGGCTGTGCCCGCGGCCTATTTTTAGCGCACGGAGGCACCTCGCAAAGTCTCGCGCCATTCCGAGTCCGGCGGACGAAGTTGGCCAGCCCCACCCCCCAAGGCTATAGCCCACCCGTTTTTCTGGCCTTTTTCCGCTGGACGAACTTGGCGCCCCGGCCTTCGGGCGGTTATTTTTGGGCGCGGCTGTGTCCGCGACCTATTTTTGGCACACGGAGGCACCTCGCAAAGTCTCGCGGCATTCCGAGTCCGGCGGACGAAGTTGGCCAGCCCCCACCCCCCAAGGCTATATCCCACCCGTTTTTGTGGCCTTTTTCCGCTGGACGAACTTGGCGCCCCGGCCTTCGGGCCGTTATTTTTGGGCACGGCTGTGCCCGCGGCCTATTTTTAGCGCACGGAGGCACCTCGCAAAGTCTCGCGCCATTCCGAGTCCGGCGGACGAAGTTGGCCAGCCCCACCCCCCAAGGCTATAGCCCACCCGTTTTTCTGGCCTTTTTCCGCTGGACGAACTTGGCGCCCCGGCCTTCGGGCGGTTATTTTTGGGCGCGGCTGTGTCCGCGGCCTTTTTTTGGCACATGGAGGTGCCTCGCAAAGTGTCGTACCATTCCGAGTCCGGCGGACGAAGTTTGCCGGCCCCACCCCCCAAGGCTATAGCCCACCCATTTTTGTGGGCTTTTTCCGCTGGACGAATTTGACGCCCCGGCCTTCGGGTGGTTATTTTTGGGCGCGGCTGTGCCCGCAGCCTATTTTGTCATACGGAGGTGCCTCGCAATGTCTCGCGCTATTCCGAGTCCGGCGGACGAAGTTGGCTTGCCCCACCCCCCAAGGCTATAGCCCACCCGTTTTTGTGGCCTTTTTCCGCTGGACAAACTTGGCGCCCCGCCCTTCGGGCGCTTCTTTTTGGGCGCGGCTGTGGCCACGGCCTATTTTTGGCACACGGAGGTACCTCACAAAGTCACGCGCCATTCCGAGTCCGGCGGACGAAGTCGGCCAGCCCCACCCCCCAAGCCTATAGCCCACCCGTTTTTGTGGCCTTTTTCCGCTGGACGAACTTAGCGCCCCGGCCTTCGGGCGGTTATTTTTGGGCGTGGCTGTGTCCACGGCCTATATTTGCCACACGGAGGCACCTCGCAAAGTCTCGCGCAATTCCGAGTCCGGCGGACGAAGTTGGCCAGCCCCACCCCCCAAGGCTATAGCCCACCCGTTTTTGTGGCCTTTTTCCGCTGGACGAACTTGGGGCCCCGGCCTTCGGGCGGTTATTTTTGGGCGTGGCTGTGCCCGCGGCCTATTTTTGGCACACGGAGGCACCTCGCAAAGTCACGCGCCATTCCGAGTCCGGCGGACGAAGTTGGCCAGCCCCACCCCCCAAGGCTATAGCCCACCCGTTTTTGTGGCCTTTTCCGCTGGACGAACTTGGCGCCCCGGCCTTCGGGCGGTTATTTTTGTACGTGGCTGTGCCCGCGGCCTATTTTTGCCACACGGAGGCACCTCGCAAAGTCTCGCGGCATTCCGAGTCCGGCGGACGAAGTTGGCCAGCCCCACCCCCCAAGGCTATAGCCCACCCGTTTTTGTGGCCTTATTCCGCTGGACGAGCTTGGCGCCCCGGCCTTCGGGCCGTTATTTTTGGGCACGGCTGTGCCCGCGGCCTATTTTTAGCGCACGGAGGCGCCTCGCAAAGTCTCGCGCCATTCCGAGTCCGGCGGACGAAGTTGGCCAGCCCCACCCCCCAAGCCTATAGCCCACCGGTTTTTCTGGCCTTTTTCCGTTGGACGAACTTGGCGCCCCGGCCTTCGGGCGGTTATTTTTGGGCACGGCTGTGTCCGCGGCCTATTTTTGGCACACGGAGGTGCCTCGCAAAGTGTCGTACCATTCCGAGTCCGGCGGACGAAGTTTGCCAGCCCCACCCCCCAAGGCTATAGCCCACCCATTTTTGTGGGCTTTTTCCGCTGGACGAATTTGACGCCCCGGCCTTCGGGTGGTTATTTTTGGGCGCGGCTGTGCCCGCAGCGTATTTTGACACACGGAGGTGCCTCGCAATGTCTCGCGCCATTCCGAGTCCGGCGGACGAAGTTGGCCAGCGCCACCCCCCCAAGGCTATAGCCCACCCGTTTTTGTAGCCTTTTTCCGCTGGACGAACTTGGCGTCCCGGCCCTCAGTCGGGTATTTTTGGGCGCGGCTGTGCCCGCGGCCTATTTTTGGCACACGTGGGTGCCTCGCAAAGTCTCGTGCCATTCCAAGTCCGGCGGATGAAGTTGGCCAGCCCCACCCCCCAAGGCTATAGCCCACCCGTTTTTGTGGCCTTTTTCCGCTGGACGAGCTTGGCGCCCCGTCCTTCGGGCGGTTATTTTTTGGCGCGGCTGTGCCCGCAGCCTATTTTTTGCACACGGAGGTGCCTCGCAAAGTCTCGCGCCATTCTGAGTCCGGCGGACGAAGTTGGCCAGCCCCACCCCCCAAGGCTATAGCCCACCCGTTTTTGTGGGCTTTTTTCCGCTGGACGAACTTGGCGCCCTGGCCTTCGGCTGGTTATTTTTGGTCGCGGCTGTGTCCACGGCCTATTTTTGTCACACGGAGGCCGCTCGTAAAGTCTCACGCCATTGCGAGTACGGCGGACGAAGTGGGCCGGCCCCACCCCCCAAGGCTATAGCCCACCCGTTTTTGTGGCCTTTTTCCGCAGGACGAAGTTGGCGCCCCGGCCTTCGGGCGGTTATTTTTGGGCGTGGCTGTGTCCGCAGCATATTTTTGGCACACGGAGGTGCCTCGCAAAGTCTCGCGCCATTCCGAGTCCGGCGGACGAAGTGGGCCAGCCCCACCCCCCAAGGCTATAGCCCACCCGTTTTTGTGGGCTTTTTCCGCTGGATGAACTTGGCGCCCCAGCCTTCGGGCTGTTATTTTTGGGCGCGGCTGTGCCCGCAGCCTATTTTTGGCACACGGAGGCGCCTCGCAAAGTCTCGCGCCATTCCGAGTCCGGCGAACGAAGTTGGCCAGCCCCACCCCCCCAAGGCTATAGCCCACCCGTTTTTGTGGCCTTTTTCCGCTGGACGAACTTGGCGCCCCGGCCTTCGGGCGGTTATTTTTGGGCGCGGGTGTGCCCGCGGCCAATTTTTGGCACACGGAGGCGCCTCGAAAAGTCACGCGCCATTCCAAGTCCGGCGGACGAAGTTGGCCAGCCCCACCCCGCAAGGCTATATAGCCCACCCGTTTTTGTGGGCTTTTTCCGCTGGACGAACTTGACACCCCGGCGTTCGGGTTGTTATTTTTGGGCGCGGCTGTGCCCGCGGCCTATCTTTGTCACACGGAGGCCGCTCGCAAAGTCTCACGCCATTCCGAGTCCGGCGGACGAAGTGGGCCGGCCCGACCCCCCAAGGCTATAGCCCACCCGTTTTTGTGGCCTTTTTCCGCAGGACGAAGTTGGCGCCCCGGCCTTCGGGCGGTTATTTTTGGGCGTGGCTGTGCCCGCGGCCTATTTTTGGCACACGGAGGCACCACGTAAAGTCTCGCGCCAGTCCAAGTCCGGCGGACGTAGTGGGCCGGCCCCAGCCCCCAAGGCTATAGCCCACCCGTTTTTGTGGGCTTTTTCCGCTGGATGAACTTGGCGCCCTGGCCTTTGGGCTGTTACTTTTCGGCGCGGCTGTGCCCGTAGCCTATTTTTGGCACACGGAGGTGCCTCGCAAAGTCTCGCGCCATTCCGAGTCCGGCGGACGAAGTTGGCCAGCCCCACCCCTCAAGCCTATAGCCCACCCGTTTTTGTGGGCTTCTTCCGCTGGGCGAACTTGGCGCCCCGGCCTTCGGGCGGTTATTTTTGCGCCCGGCTGTGTCCGCGGCCTATCTTTGTCACACGGAGGCCGCTCGCAAAGTCTCACGCCATTCCGAGTCCGGCGGACGAAGTGGGCCGGCCCGACCCCCCAAGGCTATAGCCCACCCGTTTTTGTGGCCTTTTTCCGCAGGACGAAGTTGGCGCCCCGGCCTTCGGGCGGTTATTTTTGGGCGTGGCTGTGCCCGCGGCCTATTTTTGGCACACGGAGGCACCTCGTAAAGTCTCGCGCCAGTCCAAGTCCGGCGGACGTAGTCGGCCGGCCCCACCCCCCAAGGCTATAGCCCACCCGTTTTTGTGGGCTTTTTCCGCTGGATGAACTTGGCGCCCCGGCCTTTGGGCTGTTATTTTTCGGCGCGGCTGTGCCCGCAGCCTATTTTTGGCACACGGAGGTGCCTCGCAAAGTCTCGCGCCATTCCGAGTCCGCCGGACGAAGTTGGCCAGCCCCACCCCTCAAGCCTATAGCCCACCCGTTTTTGTGGGCTTCTTCCGCTGGGCGAACTTGGCGCCCCGGCCTTCGGGCGGTTATTTTTGCGTGCGGCTGTGCCCGCGGCCTATTTTTGGCACACGGTGGCACCTCGTAAAGTCTCGCGCCATTCCGAGTCCGGCGGACGAAGTGGGCCAGCCCCACCCCCCCAAGGCTATAGCCCACCCGTTTTTGTGGGCTTTTCCCGCTGGATGAACTTGGCGTCCCGGCCTTCGGGCTGTTATTTTTGCGCGTGGCTGTGCCAGCGGCCTATTTTTGGCACACGGAGGCGCCTCGCAAAGTCTCGCGCCATTCCGAGTCCGGCGAACGAAGTTGGCCAGCCCCACCCCCCAAGGATATAGCCCACCCGTTTTTGTGGCCTTTTTCCGCTGGACGAACTTGGCGCCCCGGCCTTCGTGCGGTTATTTTTGGGCGCGGCTGTGCCCGCGGCCAATTTTTGGCACACGGAGGCACCTCGTAAAGTCTCGCGCCATTCCAAGTCCGGCGGACGTAGTCGGCCGGCCCCACCCCCCAAGGCTATAGCCCACCCGTTTTTGTGGGCTTTTTCCGCTGGATGAACTTGGCGCCCCGGCCTTTGGGCTGTTATTTTTGGGCGCGGCTGTGCCCGCAGCCTATTTTTGGCACACGGAGGTGCCTCGCAAAGTCTCGCGCCATTCCGAGTCCGGTGGACGAAGTTGGCCAGCCCCACCCCTCAAGCCTATAGCCCACCCGTTTTTGTGGGCTTCTTCCGCTGGACGAACTTGGCGCCCCGGCCTTCGGGCGGTTATTTTTGGGCGCGGCTGTGCCCGCGGCCTATTTTTGGCACACGGTGGCACCTCGCAAAGTCTCGCGCCATTCCGAGTCCGGCGGACGAAGTTGGCCAGCCCCACCCCCCAAGGCTATAGCCCACCCGTTTTTGTGGGCTTTTTCCGCTGGATGAACTTGGCGCCCCCGGCCTTCGGGCTGTTATTTTTGGACGCGGCTGTGCCAGCGGCCTATTTTTGGCACACGGAGGCGCCTCGCAAAGTCTCGCGCCATTCCGAGTCCGGCGAACGAAGTTGGCCAGCCCCACCCCCCAAGGATATAGCCCACCCGTTTTTGTGGCCTTTTTCCGCTGGACGAACTTGGCGCCCCGGCCTTCGGGCGGTTATTTTTGGGCGCGGCTGTGTCCGCGGCCAATTTTTGGCACACGGAGGTGCCTCGTAAAGTCTCGCGCCATTCGAAATCCGGCGGACGAAGTTGGCCAGCCCCACCCCCCAAGGCTATAGCCCACCCGTTTTTGTGGGCTTTTTCCGCTGGACGAAGTTGACACCCCGGCCTTCGGGTGGTTATTTTTGGGCGCGGCTGTGCCCGCGGCCAATTTTTGGCACACGGAGGCGCCTCGCAAATTCTTGCGCCATTCCGAGTCCGGCGGACGAAGTTGGCCAGCCCCAGCCCCCAAGGCTATAGCCCACCAGTTTTTGTGGCCTTTTTCTGCTGGACGAACTTGGCGCCCCGGCCTTCGGGCGGTTATTTTTGAGCGCGGCTGTCGCCGCGGCCTATTTTTGGCACACGGAGGTGCCTTGCAAAGTCTGGCGCTATTCCGAGTCCGGCGGACAAAGTTGGCCAGCCCCACCCCCCAAGGCTATAGCCCACCCGTTTTTGCGGGCTTTTTCCGCTGGACGAACTTGGCGCCCTGGCCGTTGGGCGGTTATTTTTGGGCGCAGCCTATTTTTGGCACCCGGAGATGCCTCGCAAAGTCTCGCGCTATTCCGAGTCCGGCGGACGAAGTTGGCCAGCCCCGACCCCCCAAGGCTATAGCCCACCCGCTTTTGTGGCCTTTTTCCGCTGGACGAACTTGGCGCCCCGGCCTTCGGGCGGTTATTTTTGGGCGCGGCTATGCCCGTGGCCGTTTCTTGGCACACGGAGGCGCCTCGTAAAGTCTCGCGCCATTCCAAGTGCGGCGAACGAAGTTGGCCAGCCCCACCCCCCAAGGCTATAGCCCCCCCGTTTTTGTGCGCTTTTTCGCTGGACGAACTTGGCGCCCCGGCCGTCGGGCGGTTATTTTTGGGTGCGGCTGTGTCCGCGGCCTATTTTTGGCACACACGGTGGCGCCTCGCAAAGTCTCGCGCCATTCCGAGTCCGGCGGACGAAGTGGGCCGGCCCGACCCCCCAAGGCTATAGCCCACCCGTTTTTGTGGCCTTTTTCCGCGGGACGAACTTGGCGTCCCGGCCTTCGGGCGGTTAGTTTTGGGCGCGGCTGTGCCCGCGGCCAATTTTTGGCACACGGAGGCGCCTCGTAAAGTCTCGCGCCATTCCAAGTCAGGCGGAAGAAGTTGGCCAGCCCCAGCCCCCAAGGCTATAGCCCACCCGTTTTTGTGGCCTTTTTCCGCTGGACGAGCTTGGCGCCCCGGCCTTCGGGCGGTTATTTTTGGGTACGGCTGTGCCCCGCGGCCTTTTTTTGGCACACGTAGGTGCCTCGCAAAGTCTCGTGCCATTCCGAGTCCGGCGGATGAAGTTGGCCAGCCCCACCCCCCAAGGCTATAGCCCACCCGTTTTTGTGGCCTTTTTCCGCTGGACGAGCTTGGCGCCCCGGCCTTCGGGCAGTTATTTTTGGACGCGGCTGTGCCCGCAGCCTATTTTTTGCACATGGAGGTGCCTCGCAAAGTCTCGCGCCATTCCGAGTCCGGCGGACGAAGTTGGCCAGCCCCCACCCCCCCAAGGCTATAGCCCACCCGTTTTTGTGGGCATTTTCCGCTGGACGAACTTGGCGCCCCGGCCTTCGGCCGGTTATTTTTTCGGCGCGGCTGTGACCGCGGCCTATTTTTGTCACACGGAGGCCGCTCGCAAAGTCTCACGCCATTCCGAGTCCGGCGGACGAAGTGGGCCGGCCCCACCCCCCCAAGGCTATAGCCCACCCGTTTTTGTGGCCTTTTTCCGCGGGACGAACTTGGCGTCCCGGCCTTCGGGTTGTTATTTTTGGGCGCGGCTGTGCCCGTGGCCTATTTTTGGCACACGGAGGCGCCTCGCAAATTCTCGCGCCATTCCGAGTCCGGCGGACGAAGTTGGCCAGCCCCACCCCCCAAGGCTATAGCCCACCCGTTGTTGTGGACTTTTTCCGCTGGACGAACTTGGCGTCCCGGCCTTCGGGTGGTTATTTTTGGGCGCGGCTGTGCCCGCGGCCAATTTTTTCGCACACGGAGGCGCCTCGTAAAGTCTCGCGCCATTCCAAGTCCGGCGGACGAAGTTGGCCAGCGCCAGCCCCCAAGGCTATAGCCCTCCAGTTTTTGTGGGCTTTTTCCGCTGGACGAACTTGGCGCCCCGGCCTTCGGGGTGTTATTTTTGGGCGTGGCTGTGCCCGCATCCTATTTTTTAAACACGGAGGTGCCTCGCAAAGTCTCGTGCCATTCCGAGTCCGGCGGTCGAAGTTGGCCAGCCCCACCCCCCAAGGCTATAGCCCACCCGTTTTTGTGGGCTTTTTCCGCTGGACGAACTTGGCACCCCGGCCTTCGGCCGGTTATTTTTGGGTGCGGCTGTGTCCGCGGCCTATTTTCGTCACACGGAGGCCGCTCGCAAAGTCTCACGCCATTCCGAGTCCGGCGGACGAAGTGGGCCGGCCCCACCCCCCAAGGCTATAGCCCACCCGTTTTTGTGGCCTTTTTCCGCAGGACGAAGTTGGCGCCCCGGCCTTCGGGCGGTTATTTTTGTGCGTGGCTGTGTCCGCAGCATATTTTTGGCACACGGAGGTGCCTCGCAAAGTCTCGCGCCATTCTGAGTCCGGCGGACGAAGTGGGCCAGCCCCACCCCCCAAGGCTATAGCCCACCCGTTTTTGTGGGCTTTTTCCGCTGGATGAACTTGGCGCCCCAGCCTTCGGGCTGTTATTTTTGGGCGCGGCTGTGCCCGCAGCCTATTTTTGGCACACGGAGGCGCCTCGCAAAGTCTCGCGCCATTCCGAGTCCGGCGAACGAAGTTGGCCAGCCCCACCCCCCAAGGCTATAGCCCACCCGTTTTTGTGGGCATTTTCCGCTGGACGAACTTGGCGCCCCGGCCTTCGGCCGGTTATTTTTCGGCGCGGCTGTGCCCGCGGCCTATTTTTGTCACACGGAGGCCGCTCGCAAAGTCTCACGCCATTCCGAGTCCGGCGGACGAAGTGGGCCGGCCCCACCCCCCAAGGCTATAGCCCACCCGTTTTTGTGGCCTTTTTCCGCGGGACGAACTTGGCGTCCCGGCCTTCGGGTTGTTATTTTTGGGCGCGGCTGTGCCCGTGGCCTATTTTTGGCACACGGAGGCGCCTCGCAAATTCTCGCGCCATTCCGAGTCCGGCGGACGAAGTTGGCCAGCCCCACCCCCCAAGGCTATAGCCCACCCGTTGTTGTGGACTTTTTCCGCTGGACGAACTTGGCGTCCCGGCCTTCGGGTGGTTATTTTTGGGCGCGGCTGTGCCCGCGGCCATTTTTGGCACACGGAGGCGCCTCGTAAAGTCTCGCGCCATTCCAAGTCCGGCGGACGAAGTTGGCCAGCGCCAGCCCCCAAGGCTATAGCCCTCCAGTTTTTGTGGGTGGCTTTTTCCGCTGGACGAACTTGGCGCCCCGGCCTTCGGGGTGTTATTTTTGGGCGTGGCTGTGCCCGCATCCTATTTTTTAATCACGGAGGCGCCTCGCAAAGTCTCGTGCCATTCCGAGTCCGGCGGTCGAAGTTGGCCAGCCCCACCCCCCAAGGCTATAGCCCACCCGTTTTTGTGGGCTTTTTCCGCTGGACGAACTTGCAACCCCGGCCTTCGGCCGGTTATTTTTGGGTGCGGCTGTGTCCCGCGGCCTATTTTCGTCACACGGAGGCCGCTCGCAAAGTCTCACGCCATTCCGAGTCCGGCGGACGAAGTGGGCCGGCCCCACCCCCCAAGGCTATAGCCCACCCGTTTTTGTGGCCTTTTTCCGCAGGACGAAGTTGGCGCCCCGGCCTTCGGGCGGTTATTTTTGGGCGTGGCTGTGTCCGCAGCATATTTTTGGCACACGGAGGTGCCTCGCAAGTCTCGCGCCATTCTGAGTCCGGCGGACGAAGTGGGCCAGCCCCACCCCCCAAGGCTATAGCCCACCCGTTTTGTGGCTTTTTCCGCTGGATGAACTTGGCGCCCCAGCCTTCGGGCTGTTATTTTTGGGCGCGGCTGTGCCCGCAGCCTATTTTTGGCACACGGAGGCGCCTCGCAAAGTCTCGCGCCATTCCGAGTCCGGCGAACTAAGTTGGCCAGCCCCACCCCCAAGGCTATAGCCCACCCGTTGTTGTGGACTTTTTCCGCTGGACGAACTTGGCGTCCCGGCCTTCGGGTGGTTATTTTTGGGCGCGGCTGTGCCCGCGGCCAATTTTTGGCACACGGAGGCGCCTCGAAAAGTCTCGCGCCATTCCAAGTCTGGCGGACGAAGTTGGCCAGCCCCACCCCGCAAGGCTATATAGCCCACCCGTTTTTGTGGGCTTTTTCCGCTGGACGAAACTTGACACCCCGGCGTTCGGGTTGTTATTTTTGGGCGCGGCTGTGCCTGTGGCCTATTTTTGGCACACGGAGGCGCCTCGTAAATTCTCGCGCCATTCCGAGTCCGGCGGACGAAGTGGCCAGCCCCACCCCCCAAGGCTATAGCCCACCCGTTTTTGTGGCCTTTTTCCGCTGGACGAACTTGGCGTCCCGGCCTTCGGGTGGTTATTTTTGGGCGCGGCTGTGTCCGCGGCCAATTTTTGGCACACGGAGGCGCCTCGTAAAGTCTCGCTCCATTCCAAGTCCGGCGGACGAAGTTGGCCAGCCCCAGCCCCCAAGGCTATAGCCCACCAGTTTTTGTGGCTTTTTCCACTGGACGAACTTGGCGCCCCGGCCTTCGGGCGGTTATTTTTGGGCGCGGCTGTGCCCGCAACCTATTTTTTAAACACGGAGGCGCCTCGCAAAGTCTCGCGCCATTCCGAGTCCGGCGGATGAAGTTGGCCAGCCCACCCCCCAAGGCTATAGCCCACCCGTTTTTGTGGGCTTTTTCCGCTGGACGAACTTGGCGCCCCGGCCTTCGGCCGGTTATTTTTGGGCCCGGCTGTGTCCGCGGCCTATCTTTGTCACACGGAGGCCGCTTGCAAAGTCTCACGCCATTCCGAGTCGGCGGACGAAGTGGGCCGGCCCGACCCCCCAAGGCTATAGCCCACCCGTTTTTGTGGCCTTTTTCCGCAGGACGAAGTTGGCGCCCGGCCTTCGGGCGTTATTTTTGGGCGCGGCTGTGCCCGCGGCCAATTTTTGGCACACGGAGGCACCTCGTAAAGTCTCGCGCCATTCCAAGTCCGGCGGACGTAGTCGGCCGGCCCCACCCCCCAAGGCTATAGCCCACCCGTTTTTGTGGGCTTTTTCCGCTGGATGAACTTGGCGCCCCGGCCTTTGGGCTGTTATTTTTGTGCGCGGCTGTGCCCGCAGCCTATTTTTGGCCACACGGAGGTGCCTCGCAAAGTCTCGCGCCATTCCGAGTCCGGTGGACGAAGTTGGCCAGCCCCACCCCTCAAGCCTATAGCCACCCGTTTTTGTGGGGCTTCTTCCGCTGGACGAACTTGGCGCCCCGGCCTTCGGGCGGTTATTTTTGGGCGTGGCTGTGCCCGCGGCCTATTTTTGGCACACGGTGGCACCTCGCAAAGTCTCGCGCCATTCCGAGTCCGGCGACGAAGTTGGCCAGCCCCACCCCCCAAGGCTATAGCCCATCCGTTTTTGTGGGCTTTTTCCGCTGGATGAACTTGGCGCCCCGGCCTTCGGGCTGTTATTTTGGACGCGGCTGTGCCAGCGGCCTATTTTTGGCACACGGAGGCGCCTCGCAAAGTCTCGCGCCATTCCGAGTCCGGCGAACGAAGTTGGCCAGCCCCACCCCCCAAGGATATAGCCCACCTGTTTTTGTGGCCTTTTTCCGCTGGACGAACTTGGCGCCCCGGCCTTCGGGCGGTTATTTTTTGGGCGCGGCTGTGTCCGCGGCCAATTTTTGGCACACGGAGGCGCCTCGTAAAGTCTCGCGCCATTCCAAATCCGGCGGACGAAGTTGGCCAGCCCCACCCCCCAAGGCTATAGCCCACCCGTTTTTGTGGGCTTTTTCCGCTGGACGAAGTTGACACCCCGGCCTTCGGGTGGTTATTTTTGGGCGCGGCTGTGCCCGCGGCCAATTTTTGGCACACGAGGCGCCTCGCAAATTCTTGCGCCATTCCGAGTACGGCGGACGAAGTTGGCCAGCCCCAGCCCCCAAGGCTATAGCCCACCAGTTTTTGTGGCCTTTTTCCGCTGGACGAACTTGGCGCCCGGCCTTCGGGCGGTTATTTTTGAGCGCGGCTGTCGCCGCGGCCTATTTTTGGCACACGGAGGTGCCTTGCAAAGTCTGGCGCTATTCCGAGTCCGGCGGACAAAGTTGGCCAGCCCCACCCCCCAAGGCTATAGCCCACCCGTTTTTGCGGGCTTTTTCCGCTGGACGAACTTGGCGCCCTGGCCGTTGGGCGGTTATTTTTGGGCGCAGCCTATTTTTGGCGCCCGGAGATGCCTCGCAAAGTCTCGCGCTATTCCGAGTCCGGCGGACGAAGTTGGCCAGCCCGACCCCCCAAGGCTATAGCCCACCCGCTTTTGTGGCCTTTTTCCGCTGGACGAACTTGGCGCCCCGGCCTGTCGGGCGGTTATTTTGGGCGCGCCTATGCCCGCGGCCGTTTCTTGGCACACGGAGGCGCCTCGTAAAGTCTCGCGCCATTCCAAGTCCGGCGAACGAAGTTGGCCAGCCCCACCCCCCAAGGCTATAGCCCCCCCGTTTTTGTGCGCTTTTTCCGCTGGACGAACTTGGCGCCCTGGCCGTCGGGCGGTTATTTTTGGGTGCGGCTGTGTCCGCGGCCTATTTTTGGCACACGGGTGGCGCCTCGCAAAGTCTCGCGCCATTCCGAGTCCGGCGAACGAAGTTGGCCAGCACCACCCCCCAAGGCTATAGCCCACCCGTTTTTGTGGCCTTTTTCCGCTGGACGAACTTGGCGCCCCGGCCTTCGGGTCGGTTATATTTGGGCGCGGCTGTGCCCGGGGCCAATTTTTGGCACACGGAGGCGCCTCGTAATGTCTCGCGCCATTCCAATTCCGGCGGACGAAGTTGGCCAGCCCCACCCCCCGAGGCTATAGCCCACCCGTTTTTGTGGGCTTTTTCCGCTGGACGAACTTGGCGCCCCGGCCTTCGGGCGGTTATTTTTGGGCGCAGCTGTTCCCGCGGCCTATTTTTGGCACACGGAGGCGCCTCGCAAAGTCTCGCGCCATTCCGATTCCGGCGAACGAAGTTGGCCAGCCCCACCCCCCAAGGCTATAGCCCACCCGTTTTTGTGGGCTTTTTCCGCTGGACGAACTTGGCGCCCCGGCCTTCGGGCGGTTATTTTGGGCGCGGCTGTGCCCTCGGCCTATTTTTGGCAAACGGAGGCGCCTCGCAAAGTCTCGCGCCATTCCGATTCCGGCGAACGAAGTTGGCCAGCCCCACCCCCAAGGCTATAGCCCACCCGTTTTTGTGGGCTTTTTCCGCTGGACGAACTTGGCGCCCCGGCCTTCGGGCGGTTATTTTTGGGCGCGGCTGTGCCCTCGGCCTATTTTTGGCAACACGGTGGCGCCTCGCAAAGTCTCGCGCCATTCCGAGTCCGGCGGACGAAGTTGGCCAGCCCCACCCCCCAAGGCTATAGCCCACCCGTTTTTGTGGCCTTTTTCCGCTGGACGATCTTGGCGCCCCGGCCTTCGGGTGGTTATATTTGGGCGCAGGCTGTGCCCGGGGCCAATTTATGGCACACGGAGGCGCCTCGCAAAGGCTCGCGCCATTCCGATTCCGGCGAACGAAGTTGGCCAGCCCCACCCCCCAAGGCTATAGCCCCACCCATTTTTTCTGGCCTTTTTCCGCTGGACGAACTTGGCGCCCCGTCCTTCGGGCGGTTATTTAGGGCGCGGCTGTGCCCGGCGACCAATTTTTGGCACACGGAGGTGCCTCGTAAAGTCTCACGCCATTCCAAGTCCGGCGGACGAAGTGGGCCAGCCCCACCCCCCAAGGCTATAGCCCACCCGTTTTTGTGGGCTTTTTCCGCTGGACGAACTTGGCGCCCCGGCCTTCGGGCGGTTATTTTTGGGCGAGGCTGTGCCCGCGGCCTATTTTTGGCACATGGTGGCACCTCGCAAAGTCTCGCGCCATTCTGAGTCCGGCGGATGAAGTTGGCCCGCCCCACCCCCCAAGGCTATAGCCCACCCGTTTTTGTGGCCTTTTTCCGCTGGACGAACTTGGCGCTCCGGCCTTCGGTCCGTTATTTTTGGACGCGGCTGTGCCCGCGGCCTATTTTTGGCACACGGAGGCGCCTCGCAAATTCTCGCGCCATTCCGAGTCCGGCGAACGAAGTTGGCCAGCCCCACCCCCCAAGGCTATAGCCCACCCGTTTTTGTGGCTTTTCCGCTGGACGAACTTGGCGCCCCGGCCTTCGGGCAGTTATTTTGGGCGCGGCTGTGCCCGCGGCCTTATTTTGGCACACGGTGGCGCCTTACAAAGTCTCGCGCCATTCCGAGTCCGGCGAACGAAGTTGGCCAGCCCCACCCCCCAAGGCTATAGCCCACCCGTTTTTGTGGCCTTTTTCCGCTGGACGAAATTGGCGCCCCGTCCTTCGGGCGGTTATTTTTGGGTGCGGCTGTGCCCGCGGCCAATTTTTGGCACACGGAGGTGCCTCGTAAAGTCTCGCGCCGTTCCAAGTCCGGCGGACGAAGTTGGCCAGCCCCACCCCCCAAGGCTATAGCCCACCCGTTTTTGTGGCCTTTTTCCGCTGGACGAACTTGGCGCCCCGGCCTTCGGGCGGTTATTTTTGGGCGCGGCTTTGACCACGGCCTATTTTTGGCACACGGAGGTTCCTCGCAAAGTCTCGCGGCATTCCGAGTCCGGCGGACGAAGTGGGCCAGCCCCACCCCCCAAGGCTATAGCCCACCCGTTTTTGTGGCCTTTTTCCGCTGGACGAACCTGGCGCCCCGGCCTTCGGGTGGATATTTTTCGGCGCGGCATTGCCCGCGGCCTATTTTTGGGACACGGAGGCCCCTCGCAAAGTCTCGCCGCATTCTGAGTCCGGCGGACGAAGTTGGCCAGCCCCACCCCCAAGGCTATAGGCCACCCGTTTTTGTGGCCTTTTTCCGCTGGACAAACTTGGCGCCCCGGCCTTCGGGCGGTTATTTTTGGGCGCGGCTTTGTTTGCAACCTATTTTGGGACACGGAGGCCCCTCGCAAAGTCTCGCGCCATTCCGAGTCCGGCGGACGAAGTTGGCCAGCCACACCCCCCCAAGGCTATAGCCCACCCGTTTTTGTGGCCTTTTTCCGCTGGACGAACTTGGCGCCCCGCCTTCGGGCGGTTATTTTTGGGCACGGCTTTGACCACGGCCTATTTTTGGCACACGGAGGTCCCTCGCAAAGTCTCGCGGCATTCCGAGTCAGGCGGACGAAGTGGGCCAGCCCCACCACCCAAGGCTATAGCCCACCCGTTTTTGTGGCCTTTTTTCCGCTGGACGAACTTGTCGCCCCTGCCTCCGGGCGGTTATTTTTGGGTGCGGCTTTGTTCGTAGCCTATTTTTGGCACACGGAGGCCCCTCGCAAAGTCTCGCACCATTCCGAGTCCGGCGGACGAAGTTGGCCAGCCCCACCCCCCAAGGCTATAGCCCACCCGTTTTTTGTGGCCTTTTTCCGCATGACGAACTTGGTGCCCCGACCTTCGGGCGGTTATTTTTGGGCGCAGCTTTGACCACGGCCTATTTTTGGCACACGGAGGTCCTTCGCAAAGTCTCGCGGCATTCCGAGTCCGGCTGACGAAGTGGGCCAGCCCCACCCCCCAAGGCTATAGCCCACCCGTTTTTGTGGCCTTTTTCCGCTGGACGAACTTGGTGCCCGGCCTTCGGGCGGTTATTTTTGGGCGAGGCTGTGCCCGCGGCCTATTTTTGGCACATGGTGGCACCTCGCAAAGTCTCGCGCCATTCTGAGTCCGGCGGATGAAGTTGGCCCGCCCCACCCCCCAAGGCTATAGCCCACCCGTTTTTGTGGCCTTTTTCCGCTGGACGAACTTGGCGCTCCGGCCTTCGGTCCGTTATTTTTGGACGCGGCTGTGCCCGCGGCCTATTTTTGGCACACGGAGGCGCCTCGCAAATTCTCGCGCCATTCCGAGTCCGGCGAACGAAGTTGGCCAGCCCCACCCCCCAAGGCTATAGCCCACCCGTTTTTGTGGGCTTTTTCCGCTGGACGAACCTGGCGCCCCGGCCATCAGGCGGTATTTTTGGGGGCGGCTTTGCCCGCGGCCTATTTTTGGCACATCGGAGGCCCCTTGCAAAGTCTCGCGCCATTCCGAATCCGGAGGACGAAGTTGGCCAGCCCCACTCCCCAAGGCTATAGCCCATCCGTTTTTGTGGCCTTTTTCCGCTGGACGAACTTGGCGCCCCTGCCTTCGGGCGGTTATTTTTGGGCGCGGCTTTGACCACGGCCTATTTTTGGCACACGGAGGTCCCTCGCAAAGTCTCGCGGCATTCCGAGTCCGGCGGACAAAGTGGGCCAGCCCCACCCCCCAAGGCTATAGCCCACCCGTTTTTGTGGCCTTTTTCCGCATGACGAACTTGGTGCCCCGGCCTTCAGGCGGTTATTTTTGGGCGCGGCTTTGACCACGGCCTATTTTTGGCACACGGAGGTCCCTCGCAAAGGTCTCGCGGCATTCCAGAGTCCGGCGGACAAAGTGGGCCAGCCCCACCCCCCAAGGCTATAGCCCACCCGTTTTTGTGGCCTTTTTCCGCTGGACGAACTTGGCGCCCCGGCCTTCGGGTGGATATTTTTGGGCGCGGCTTTGTTCGCAGCCTATTTTTGGCACACGGAGTCCCCTCGCAAAGTCTCGCGCCATTCCGAGTCCGGCGGACGAAGTTTGCCAGCCCACCCCCCAAGGCTATAGCCCACCCGTTTTTGTGGCCTTTTTCTGCTGGACGAACTTGGCGCCCCGGCCGTCGGGCGGTTATTTTTGGGCGCAGCTTTGACCACGGCCTATTTTGGCACACGGAGGTCCCACGCAACGTGTCGCGGCATTCCGAGTCAGGCGGACGAAGTGGGCCAGCCCCACCCCCCAAGGCTATAGCCCACCCGTTTTTGTGGCCTTTTTCCGCTGGACGAAACCTGGCGCCCCGGCCTTCGGGCGGTTTATTTTTGGGCACGGCATTGCCCGCGGCCTATTTTTTGGGACATGGAGAGCCCCTCGCAAAGTCTCGCCGCATTCCGAGTCCGGCGGACGAAGTTGGCCAGCCCCACCACCCCAAGGCTATAGCCCACCCGTTTTTGGGGCCTTTTTCCGCCGAACGAACTTGGCGCCCCAGCCTATCTGGGCGGTTATTTTTGGGCGCGGCTTTGACCACGGCCTATTTTTGGCACACGGAAGGTTCCTCGCAAAGTCTCGCGGCATTCCGAGTCCGGCAGATGAAGTGGGCCAGCCCCACTCCCCAAGGCTATAGCCCACCCGTTTTTGTGGCCTTTTTCCGCTGGACGAACTTGGCGCCCCTGCCTTCGGGCGGTTATTTTTGGGCGTGGCTTTGACCACGGCCTATTTTTGGCACACGGAGGTCCCTCGCAAAGTCTCGCGGCATTCCGAGTCCGGCGGACGAAGTGGGCCAGCCCCACCCCCCAAGGCTATAGCCCACCCGTTTTTGTGGCCTTTTTTCCGCTGGACGAACCTGGCGCCCCGGCCTTCTGGCGGTTATTTTTGGAGGCGGCTTTGCCCGCGGCCTATTTTTGGCACATCGGAGGCCCCTTGCAAAGTCTCGCGCCATTCCGAGTCCGGAGGACGAAGTTGGCCAGCCCCACTCCCCAAGGCTATAGCCCACCCGTTTTTGTGGCCTTTTTCCGCTGGACGAACTTGGCGCCCCTGCCTTCTGGCGGTTATTTTTGGGCGCGGCTTTGACCACGGCCTATTTTTGGCACACACGGAGGTCCCTCGCAAAGTCTCGCGGCATTCCGAGTCCGGCGGACGAAGTGGGCCAGCCCCCACCCCCAAGGCTATAGCCAACCCGTTTTTGTGGCCTTTTTCCACTGGACGAACTGGCGCCCCGGCTTTCGGGCGGTTATTTTTGGGCGCGGCATTGGCCGCAGCCTATTTTGGCACACGGAGGCCCCTCGCAAAGTCTCGCCGCATTCCGAGTCCGGCGGATGAAGTGGGCCAGCCCCACCCCCCAAGACTATAGCCCACCCATTTTTGTGGCCTTTTTCCGCTGGACGAACCTGGCGCCCCGGCCTTCAGGCGGTTATTTTTGGGGGTGGCTTTGGCCGCGGCCTATTTTTGGCACACGGAGGCCCCTTGCAAAGTCTCGCGCCATTCCGAGTCCGGAGGACGAAGTTGGCAAGCCCCACTCCCCAAGGCTATAGCCCACCCGTTTTTGTGGCCTTTTTCCGCTGGACGAACTTGGCGCCCCTGCCTTCGGGCGGTTATTTTTGGGCACGGCTTTGCCCACCGCCTATATTTGGCACACACGGAGGCCCCTCGCAAAGTCTCGCGGCATTCCGAGTCCGGCGGACGAAGTTGGCCAGCCCCACCCCCCAAGGCTATAGCCCACCCGTTTTTGTGGCCTTTTTCCGCTGGACAAACTTGGCGCCCCGGCCTTCGGGTGGATATTTTTGGGTGCGGCTTTGTTCGCAGCCTATTTTGGCACACGGAGGCCCCTCGCAAAGTCTCGCGCCATTCCGAGTCCGGCGGACGAAGTTGGCCAGCCCCACCCCCCAAGGCTATAGCCCACCGTTTTTGTGGCCTTTTTCTGCTGGACGAACATGGCGCCCCGTCCTTCGGCGGTTATTTTTGGGCGCAGCTTTGACCACGGCCTATTTTTGGCACACGGAGGTTCCTCGCAAAGTCTCGCGGCATTCGAGTCCGGCGGACGAAGTGGGCCAGCCCCACTCCCCAAGGCTATAGCCCACCCGTTTTTGTGGCCTTTTTCCGCTGGACGAACTTGGCACCCCTGCCTTCGGGCGGTTATTTTTGGGCGCGGCTTTGACCACGGCCTATTTATTGGCACACGGAGGTCCGTCGCAAAGTCTCGCGGCATTCCGAGTCCGGCGGACGAAGTGGGCCAGCCCCACCCCCAAGGCTATAGCCCACCCGTTTTTGTGGCCTTTTTCCGCTGGTACGAACCTGGCGCCCCGGCCTTCAGGCGGTTATTTTTGGGGCGGCTTTGCCCGCGGCCTATTTTTGGCACACGGAGGCCCCTTGCAAAGTCTCGCGCCATTCCGAGTCCGGAGGACGAAGTTGGCCAGCCCCACTCCCTAAGGCTATAGCCCACCCGTTTTTGTGGCCTTTTTCGGCTGGACGAACTTGGCGCCCCTGCCTTCGGGCGGTTATTTTGGGCGCGGGCTTTGACCACGGCCTATTTTTGGCACACGGAGGTCCCTCGCAAAGTCTCGCGGCATTCCGAGTCCGGCGGACGAAGTGGGCCAGCCCCACCCCCCAAGGCTATAGCCCACCCGTTTTTGTGGCCTTTTTCCGCATGACGAACCTGGCGCCCCGGCCTACGGGCGGTTATTTTGGGCGCAGCTGTGCACGCAGCCTATTTTTGGCACACGGAGGCCGCTCGAAGAAGTCTCCCGGCATTCCGAGTCCGGCGGATGAAGTTGGCTAGCCCACCCCCCAAGGCTATAGCCCACCCCGTTTTTGTGGCCTTTTTCCGCTGGACGAACCTGGCGCCCCGGCCTTCGGGCGGTTATTTTTGGGCGCAGCTGTGCCCGCGGCCTATTTTTGGCACACGGAGGCGCCTCGCAAAGTCTCGCGCCATTCCGACTCCCGCGGACGAAGTTGCCAGTCCCACACCCCAAGGCTATAGCCCACCCGTTTTTGTGGCCTTTTTCCGCTGGACGAACTTGGCGCCCCGGCCTTCGGGTCGTTATTTTTGGCGCGGCTGTGTCCGCGGCCTATTTTTGGCACACGGAGTCGCCTCGCAAAGCCTCGCGCCATTCCGAGTCCCGCGGACGAAGTTGGCCAGCCCCACCCCCCAAGGCTATAGCCCACCCGTTTTTGTGGCCTTTTTCCGCTGGACAAACTTGGCGCCCCGACCTTCGGGCGGTTATTTTTGGGTGCGGCTTTGTTCGTAGCCTATTTTTGGCACACGGAGGACCCTCGCAAAGTCTCGTACCATTCCGAGTCCGGCGGACGAAGTTGGCCAGCCCCACCCCCCAAGGCTAAAGCCCACCCGTTTTTGTGGCCTTTTTCCGCTGGACGAACTTGTGCCCCGGCCTTCGGTGCGGTTATTTTTGGGCGCGGCTTTGACCACGGCCTATTTTTGGCACATGGAGGCGCCTCGCAAAGTCTCGCCACATTGCGTGTCCGGCGGACGAAGTTGGCCAGCCCCACCCCCCAAGGCTATAGCCCACCTGTTTTTGTTGCCTTTTTCCGCCGGACGAACTTGGCGCCCCGTGCTTCGGGCAGTTATTTTTTGGTACAGCTGTGCCCGAGGCCTATTTTTGTAACGCGGAGGCCCCTCGCAAAGTCTCGCGGCATTCCGAGTCCGGCGGACGAAGTTGGCCAGCCCCACCCCCCAAGGTTATAGCCAACCCGTTTTTGTGGCCTCTTTCCGCTGGACGAACTTGGCGCCCCAGCCTTCGGGTGGTTATTTTTGGGCGCGGCTTTGCCCGCGGCCTATTTTTGGCACACGGAGGCCCCTCGCAAAGTCTCGCGGCATTCCGAGTCCGGCGGACGAAGTTGGCCTGCCCCACCACCCAAGGCTATAGCCCACCCGTTTTTGTGGCCTTTTTCCGCTGGACGAACCTGGCGCCCCGGCCTTCGGCGGTATTTTTGGGGCGCTGGCTTTGTCCACGGCCTATTTTTGGCAAATGGAGGTGCCATCGCATAGTCTCGCGCCATTCCGGGTCCGGCAGACGAAGTTGCCAGCCCCACCCCCCAAGGCTATAGCCACCTGTTTTTGTTGCCTTTTTCCGCCGGACGAACTTGGCGCCCCGTGCTTCGGGCAGTTATTTTTGGGTACAGCTGTGCCCGAGGCCTATTTTTGTCACGCGGAGGCCCCTCGCAAAGTGTCGCGCCATTCAAATCCGGCGGACGAAGTCGGCCAGCCCCACCCCCCAAGGCTATAGCCCACCCGTTTTTGTGGCCTTTTTCCGCTAGACGAACTTGGCGCCCCATGCTTCGGGCAGTTATTTTTGGGTGCAGCTGTGCCCGAGGCCTATTTTTGGCACGCGGAGGCCCCTCACAAAGTGTCGCGGCATTCCGAATCCGGCGGACGAAGTTGGCCAGCCCCACCCCCAAGGCTATAGCCAACCCGTTTTTGTGGCCTTTTTCCGCTGGACGAACTTGGCGCCCCAGCCTTCGGGTGGTTATTTTTGGGCGCGGCTTTGCCCGCGGCCTATTTTTGGTAGACACGGAGGCCCCTCGCAAAGTCTCGCAGCATTCCGAGTCCGGCGGACGAAGTTGGCCAGCCCCCACCACCAAGGCTATAGCCCACCCGTTTTTGTGGCCTTTTCCGCTGGACGAACTTGGCGCCCCGGCATTCGGACGGTTATTTTTTGGGCGCGGCTTTGCCCAAGGCCTATTTTTGGCAAACGGATGTGCCTCGCATAGTCTCGCGCCATTCCGGGTCCGGCGGACGAAGTCGGCCAGCCCCACCCTCCAAGGCTATAGCCCCCCCCGTTTTTGTGGCCTTTTTCCGCTGGACGAACATGGCGCCCCGTGCTTCGGGCAGTTATTTTTGGGCGCAGCTGTGCCCGAGGCCTATTTTTGGCACGCGGAGGGGCCTCACAATGTCTCGCGCCATTCCGAGTCCGGCGGACGAAGTCGGCCTGCCCCAAACCCAAAGGCTATAGCCCACCCGTTTTTGTGGCCTTTTTCCGATGGACGAACATGGCGCCCCGGCCTTCGGGCGGTTATTTTTGGGTACGGCTGTGCCCGCGGCCTATTTTTGGCACACGGAGGCACCTCCCAAAGTCTCACGCTATTCCTAGTCGACGGACAAAGATGGCCAGCCCCACCCCCCAAGGCTATAGCCCACCCGTTTTGGTGGCCTTTTTCCGCTGGACGAACTTCGCGCCCCGGCCTTCGGGCGGTTATTTTTGAGCGCGGCTGTGCCCGCGGCCTATTTTGGCACACGGAGGTGCCTCGCAAAGTCTCACGCCATTTCCAGACCGCCGGACGAAATTGGCCAGCCCCACCCCCCAAGGCTATAGCCCACCCATTTTTGTGGACTTTTTCCGCTGGACGAACTTGGCGCCCCGGCCTTCGGGCGGTTATTTTTGGGTGCGGATTTGCCACGGCCTATTTTTGGCAAACGGAGGTGCCTCGCATAGTCTCGCGCCATTCCGGGTCCAGCAGACGAAGTTGGCCGGCCCAACCCCCCAAGGCTATAGCCCACCCGTTTTTGTGGCCTTTTTCCGCTACACGAACTTGGCGCCCCATGCTTCGGGCAGTTATTTTTGGGTGCAGCTGTGCCCGAGGCCTATTTTTGGCACGCGGAGGCCCCTCGCAAAGTGTCGCGGCATTCCGATTCCGGCGGACGAAGGTCGGCCAGCCCCACCCCCCAAGGCTATAGCCCACCCCGTTTTTGTGGCCTTTTTCCGCTAGACGAACTTGGCGCCCCATGCTTCGGGCAGTTATTTTTGGGTGCTGCTGTGCCCGAGGCCTATTTTTGGCACGCGGAGGCCCCTCACAAAGTGTCGCGGCATTCCGAATCCGGCGGACGAAGTCGGCCAGCCCCACCCCTAAGTCTATAGCTCACCCGTTTTTGTGGGCTTTTTCCGCTGGACGAACTTGGCGCCCCGGCCTTCGGGCGGTTATTTTTGGGCGCGGCTGTGCCCGTGGCCTATTTTTTGGCACACGGAGGCACCTCCCAAAGTCTCGCGCTATTCCTAGTCCGCCGGACGAAGTTGGCCAGCCCCACCCCCCAAGGCTATAGCCCACCCGTTTTGGTGGCCTTTTTACGCTGGACGAACCTGGCGCCCCGGCCTTCGGGCGGTTATTTTTGGGCGCGGCTGTGCCCACGGTCTATTTTTGGCACACGGAGGTGCCTCGCAAAGTCTCGTGCCATTACGAGACCAGCGGACGAAGTTCGCCAGCCCCACCCCCCAAGGCTATAGCCCACCCGTTTTTGTGGGCTTTTTCCGCAGGACGAACTTGGCGCCCCGGCCTTCGGGCGGTTATTTTTGGGCGCGGCTGTGCCCACGGCCACTTTTTGGCACCACGGAGGCACCTTGCAAAGTCTCACGCCATTCCGAGTCCGGCGGACGATGTTGGCCAGCCCCACACCCCAAGGCTATAGCCCACCCGTTTTGGTGGCCTTTTTCCGCTGGATGAACTTGGCGCCCCGGCCTTCGGCTGTTATTTTTGGGCGCGGCTGTGTCCACGGAAACTTTTTGGCACACAGAGGCGCCTCGCAAAGTCTCGTGCCATTCCGAGTCCGGCGGACGAAGTTGGCCAGCCCCACCCCAAAAGGCTATAGCCCACCCGTTTTTGTTGCCTTTTTCCGCTGGACGAACTTGGCGCCCCCCGCCTTCGGGCGGTTATTTTAGCTGCGGCTGAGCACGCGCCTATTTTTGGCACACACGGAGGTGCATCGCAAAGTCTCACGCCATTCCAAGCCGGCGGACGATGTTGGCCAGCCCCACCCCCCAAGGCTATAGCCCACCCGTTTTTGTGCCATTTTTCCGCTGGGACGAATCTTGGCGCCCCGGCCTTCGGGCGGTTATTTTTTGGGCGCGGCTGTGCCCGCGGCCACTTTTTGGCACACGCAGATGCCTCGCAAAATCTCGCGCCATTCCGAGACCGGCGGACAAAGTTGGCCAGCCCCACCCCCAAGGCTATAGCCCACCCGTTTTTTGTGGCATTTTTCCGCTGGACGAACTTGGCGTCCCGGCTTCGGGCGGTTGTTTTTGGGCGCGGCTGTGCCCGCGGCATATTTTTGGCACACGGAGGCGCCTCACAAAGTCTAGCGCCATTCCGAGTCCGGCGGACGAAGTTGGCCAGCCCCACCCCCCAAGGCTATAGCCCAACCGATTTTGTGGGCTTTTTCCGTTGGACGAACTTGGCGCCCCGGCCTTCGAGCGGTTATTTTTGGGTGCGGCTTTGCCCGCGGCCGATTTTTTGGCACACGGAGGCCCCTCGCAAAGTCTCGCGGCATTCCGAGTCCGGCGGACGAAGTTGGCCAGCCCCACCCCCCAAGGCTATAGCCCACCCATTTTTGTGGGCTTTTTCCGCTGGACGAACTTGGCGCCCCGGCCTTCGGGCGGTTATTTTTGGGTGCGGCTTTGCCCACAGCCTATTTTTGGCAAACGGAGGTGCCTCGCATAGTCTCGCACCATCCGGGTCGGCAGACGAAGTTGGCTAGCCCCACCCCCCAAGGCTATAGCCCACCTGTTTTTGTTGCCTTTTTCCGCTGGACGAACTTGGCGCCCCGTGCTTCGGGCAGTTATTTTTGTGTGCAGCTGTGCCCGAGGTCTATTTTTGTCATGCGGAGGCCCCTCGCAAAGTCTCGCGGCATTCCGAGTCCGGCGGACGAAGTTGGCCAGCCCCACCCACCAAGGCTATAGCCC
Source organism: Citrus unshiu (assembly GCA_033242345.1). Classification (NCBI taxonomy): domain Eukaryota; kingdom Viridiplantae; phylum Streptophyta; class Magnoliopsida; order Sapindales; family Rutaceae; genus Citrus; species Citrus unshiu. The sequence goes on from BTHF01000126.1 coordinate 40,846, forward strand.
ACCCGTTTTTATGGGCTTTTTCCGCTGGGACGAACTTTGCGCCCCGGCCTTCGGGTGGTTATTTTTTGGTCGCAGCTTTGCCCGCAGCCTATTTTTGAGTACACGGAGGCCCTTCGCAAAGTCTCGCGGCATTCCGAGTCCGGCGGACGAAGTTGGCCAGCCCCACCCCCCAAGGCTATAGCCCACCCATTTTGTGGCCTTTTCCGCTGGACGAACTTGGCGCCCCGGCTCTCGGGCGGTTATTTTTTGGCGCGGCTTTGCCGCGGCCTATTTTTAGGCACAACCGGAGGCCCCTCGCAAAGTCTCGCCGCTTTCTCAGTCCCGCGGACGAAGTTGGCCAGCCCCAACCACCCAAGGCTATAGCCCACCCGTTTTTGTGGCCTATTTCCGCTGGACGAACTTGGCGCCCTGGCCTTCGTCGGCGGTTATTTTTGGGCGCCGGCTTTGCCCAACGGCCTATTTTTGGTAAACGGAGGTGCCTCGCATAGTCTCGCGCCATTCCGGGTCCGGCGGACGAAGTCGGCCCAGCCCCACCCCCCCAAGGCTATAGCCCACCCGTTTTTGTGGCCTTTTTCCGCTGGACGAACATGGCGCTCCGGCCTTCGGGCGGTTATTTTTGGGCACGGCTGTGCCCGCGGCATATTTTTGGTTACACGGAGGTGGCTCGCAAAGTCTCGTGCCATTCCGAATCCGGCGGACGAAGTTGGCCAGCCCCACCCCGCAAGGCTATAGCGCACCCGTTTTTGTGGGCTTTTTCCGCTGGACGAACTTGGCGCCCCGGCGTTCGGGCGGTTATTTTTGAGCGCGGCTGTGCCCGCGGCCTATTTTTGGCACACGGAGGCACCGCGCAAAGTCTCGCGCCATTTCCAGACCAGCGGACGAAGTTGGCCAGCCCCACCCCACAAGGCTATATAGCCCACCCGTTTTTGTGGGCTTTTTCCGCAGGTCGAACTTGGCGCCCCGGCCTTCGGGCGGTTATTTTTGGGCGCGGCTTTGTCCACGGCCTATTTTTGGCACACGAAGGCCCCTCGCAAAGTCTCGCGGCATTCCGAGTCCGGCGGACGAAGTGGGCCAGCCCCACCACCCAAGGCTATGGCCCACCCGTTTTTGTGGCCTTTTTCCGCTGGACGAACTTGGCGACCCGGCCTTCGGGCGGTTATTTTTGGGCGCGGCTTTGCCCACGGCCTATTTTTGGCAAACGGAGGTGGATCGCATAGTCTCGCGCCATTCCGGGTCCGGCGGACGAGTCGGCCAGCCCCACTCCCCAAGGCTATAGCCCACCCGTTTTTGTGGCCTTTTTCCGCTGGACGAACATGGCGCCCCGTGCTTCGGGCAGTTATTTTTGGGCGCAGCTGTGCCCGAGGCCTATTTTTGGCACGCGGAGGGGCCTCACAATGTCTCGCGCCATTCCGAGTCCGGCGGACGAAGTCGGCCTGCCCCAAACCCAAAGGCTATAGCCCACCCGTTTTTGTGGCCTTTTTCCGATGGACGAACTTTGCGCCCCGGCCTTCGGGCGGTTATTTTTGGGAGCGGCTGTGGCCGCGGCCTATTTTTGGCACACGGAGGCACCTCGCAAAGTCTCGTGCCATTCCGAGTCCGGCGGACGCAGTTGGCCAGCCCCACCCCCCAAGGCTATAGCGCACCCGTTTTTGTGGGCTTTTTCCGCTGGAGGAACTTGGCGCCCCGGCCTTTGGGCGGTTATTTTTGGGCGCGGCTGTGCCCACGGCCACTTTTTGGCACACGGAGCTGCCTTGCAAAGTCTCGTGCCATTCCGAGTCCGGCGAACGATGTTGGCCAGCCCCACCGCCCAAGGCTATAGCCCACCCGTTTTTGTGGGCTTTTTCTGCTGGACGAACTTGGTGCCCCGGCCTTCGGGCGGTTATTTTTGGGCGCGGCCGTGTCCGTGGCCTATTTTTGGCACATGGAGGCGCCTCGCAAAGTCTCGAGCCTTTCCGAGTCCGGCGGACGAAGTTGGCCAGCCCCACCCCCCAAGGCTATAGCCCACCCGTTTTTGTGGCCTTTTTCCGCAGGACGAACTTGGCGCCCCGGCCTTCGGGCGGTTGTTTTTGGGCGCGGCTGTGCCCACGGCCTATTTTTGGCACACGGAGGCGCCTCACAAAGTCTCGCGCCATTCCGAGACCAGCGGACGAAGTTGGCCATCCCCACCCCCCAAGGCTATAGCGCACCCCGTTTTTGTGGGCTTTTTCTACTGGACGAACTTGGCGTCCCGGCCTTCGGGCGGTTATTTTTGGGCGCGGCTGTGCCCGCGGCCTATTTTCGGCACACGAAGGCCCCTCGCAAAGTCTCGCGGCATTCCGAGTCCGGCGGACGAAGTTGGCCAGCCCCACCACCCAAGGCTATGTATGGCCCACCCGTTTTTGTGGCCTTTTTCCGCTGGACGAACTTGGCGACCCGGCCTTCGGGCGGTTATTTTTGGGCGCGGCTTTGCCCACGGCCTATTTTTGGCAAACGGAGGTGGCTCGCATAGTCTCGCACCATTCCGGGTCCGGCGGACGAGTCGGCCAGCCCCACTCCCCAAGGCTATAGCCCACCCGTTTTTGTGGCCTTTTTCCGCTGGACGAACATGGCGCCCCGTGCTTCGGGCAGTTATTTTTGGGCGCAGCTGTGCCCGAGGCCTATTTTGGCACGCGGAGGGGCCTCACAATGTCTCGCGCCATTCCGAGTCCGGCGGACGAAGTCGGCCTGCCCCAAACCCAAAGGCTATAGCCCACCCGTTTTTGTGGCCTTTTTCCGATGGACGAACATGGCGCCCCGGCCTTCGGGCGGTTATTTTTGGGAGCGGCTGTGGCCGCGGCCTATTTTTGGCACACGGAGGCACCTCGCAAAGTCTCGTGCCATTCCGAGTCCGGCGGACGAAGTTGGCCAGCCCCACCCCCCAAGGCTATAGCGCACCCGTTTTTGTGGGCTTTTTCCGCTGGAGGAACTTGGCGCCCCGGCCTTTGGGCGGTTATTTTTGGGCGCGGCTGTGCCCACGGCCACTTTTTGGCACACGGAGTTGCCTTGCAAAGTCTCGTGCCATTCCGAGTCCGGCGAACGATGTTGGCCAGCCCCACCGCCCAAGGCTATAGCCCACCCGTTTTTGTGGGCTTTTTCTGCTGGACGAACTTGGTGCCCCGGCCTTCGGGCGGTTATTTTTGGGCGCGGCCGTGTCCGTGGCCTATTTTTGGCACATGGAGGCGCCTCGCAAAGTCTCGAGCCTTTCCGAGTCCGGCGGACGAAGTTGGCCAGCCCCACCCCCCAAGGCTATAGCCCACCCGTTTTTGTGGCCTTTTTCCGCAGGACGAACTTGGCGCCCCGGCCTTCGGGCGGTTGTTTTTGGGCGCGGCTGTGCCCACGGCCTATTTTTGGCACACGGAGGCGCCTCACAAAGTCTCGCGCCATTCCGAGACCAGCGGACGAAGTTGGCCATCCCCACCCCCCAAGGCTATAGCGCACCCGTTTTTGTGGGCTTTTTCTACTGGACGAACTTGGCGTCCCGGCCTTCGGGCGGTTATTTTTGGGCGCGGCTGTGCCCGCGGCCTATTTTCGGCACACGAAGGCCCCTCGCAAAGTCTCGCGGCATTCCGAGTCCGGCGGACGAAGTTGGCCAGCCCCACCACCCAAGGCTATGTATGGCCCACCCGTTTTTGTGGCCTTTTTCCGCTGGACGAACTTGGCGACCCGGCCTTCGGGCGGTTATTTTTGGGCGCGGCTTTGCCCACGGCCTATTTTTGGCAAACGGAGGTGGCTCGCATAGTCTCGCACCATTCCGGGTCCGGCGGACGAGTCGGCCAGCCCCACTCCCCAAGGCTATAGCCCACCCGTTTTTGTGGCCTTTTTCCGCTGGACGAACATGGCGCCCCGTGCTTCGGGCAGTTATTTTTGGGCGCAGCTGTGCCCGAGGCCTATTTTTGGCACGCGGAGGGGCCTCACAATGTCTCGCGCCATTCCGAGTCCGGCGGACGAAGTCGGCCTGCCCCAAACCCAAAGGCTATAGCCCACCCGTTTTTGTGGCCTTTTTCCGATGGACGAACATGGCGCCCCGGCCTTCGGGCGGTTATTTTTGGGAGCGGCTGTGGCCGCGGCCTATTTTTGGCACACGGAGGCACCTCGCAAAGTCTCGTGCCATTCCGAGTCCGGCGGACGAAGTTGGCCAGCCCCACCACCCAAGGCTATGGCCCACCCGTTTTTGTGGCCTTTTTCCATTGGACGAACATGGCGCCCCGGCCTTCGGGCGGTTATTTTTGGGCGCGGCTTTGCCCACGGCTATTTTTGGCAAACGGAGGTGGCTCGCATAGTCTCGCGCCGTTCCGGGTCCGGCGGACGAAGTCGGCCAGCCCCAACCCCCCAAGGCTATAGCCCACCCGTTTTTGTGGCCTTTTTCCGCTGGACGAACATGGCGCCCCGTGCTTCGGGCAGTTATTTTTGGACGCAGCTGTGCCCGAGGCCTATTTTTGGCACGCGGAGGCGCCTCGCAAAGTCTCGCGCCATTCGAGACCAGCGGACGAAGTTGGCCATCCCCACCCCCCAAGGCTATAGCGCACCCGTTTTTGTGGTCTTTTTCCGCTGGACGAACTTGGCGCCCGGCCTTCGGGCGGTTATTTTTGGGCGCGGCTGTGCCCGCAGCCTATTTTTGGCACACGGAGGCGCCTCGCAAAGTCTCGCGCCATTCCGAGTCCGGCGGACGAAGTCGGCCCGCCCCAAACCCAAAGGCTATAGCCCACCCCGTTTTTGTGGCCTTTTTCCGATGGACGAACATGGCGCCCCGGCCTTCGGGCTTTTATTTTTGGGCGCGGCTTTGGCCGCGGCCTATTTTTGGCACACGGAGGCGCCTCGCAAAGTCTCGCGCCATTCCGAGTCCGGCGGATGAAGCTGGCCAGCCCCACCCCCCAAGGCTATAGCCCACCCGTTTTTGTGGGCTTTTTCCAATGGACGAACTTGGCGCCCCGGCCTTCGGGCGGTTATTTTTGGGCACGGCTGTGCCCGCGGCATATTTTTGGTACACGGATGTGGCTCGCAAAGTCTCGTGCCATTCCGAGTCCGGCGGACGAAGTTGGCCAGCCCCACCCCCGAGGCTATAGCCCACACCGTTTTTGTGGCTTTTTCCGCTGGACGAACTTGGCGCCCCGGCCTTCGGGTGGTTATTTTTTCGCGCGGCTGTGCCCGTGGCCTATTTTTGGCACACGGAGGCGCCTCACAAATTCTCGCGCCATTCCGAGTCCGGCGGACGAAGTGGGCCAGCCCCACCCCCCAAGGCTATAGCGCACCCGTTTTTGTGGTCTTTTTCCGCTGGACGAACTTGGCGCCCCGGCCTTCGGGTGGTTATTTTTGGGCACGGCTGTACCCGCAGCCTATTTTTGGCTCACGGAGGCACCTCGCAAACTCTCGCGCTATTCCGAGTCCGGCGGACGAAGTTGGCCAGCCCCACCCCCCAAGGCAATAGCCCGCCCGTTTTTGTGGCCTTTTTCCGCTGGACGAACTTGGTGCCCGAGCCTTCGGGCGGTTATTTTTGGGCGCGGCTGTGCCCGCGGTCTATTTTTGGCACACAGAGGCGCCTCGCAAAGTCTCGCGCCATTCCGAGTCCGGCGGACGATGTTGGCCAGCCCCACCCCCCTAAGGCTATAGCCCACCCGTTTTTGTGGCATTCTTCCGCTGGACGAACTTGGCGCCCCGGCCTTCGTGCGGTTATTTTTGGGCGCGGCTGTGCCCACGGTCTATTTTGGGCTCACGGAGACGCTTCGCAAACTCTCGCGCCATTCCGAGTCCGGCGGACGATGTTGGCCAGCCCCACCCCCCCAAGGCTATAGCCCACCCGTTTTTGTGGGCTTTTTCCGCTGGACGAACTTGGCGCCTCGGCCTTCGGGCTGTTATTTTTGGGTACGGCTGTGCCCGCGGCCTATTTTTGGCACACGGAGGCGCCTCGCAAAGTCTCGCGCCATTCAGAGTCCGGCGGACGATGTGGGCCGGCCCCACCCCCCAAGGCTATAGCCCACCCGTTTTTGTGGCATTTTTCCGCTGGACGAACTTGGCGCCCCGGCCTTCGGGCGGTTATTTTTGGCTGAGGCTGTGCCCGCAGCTTATTTTTGGCACACGGAGGCGCCTTGCAAAGTCTCGCGCCATTCCGAGTCCGGCGAACGATTTTGGCCAGCCCCACCCCCCAAAGCTATAGCCCACCCGTTTTTGTGGGCTTTTTCCGCTGGACGAACTTGGCGCCCCGGCCTTCGGGTGGTTATTTTTTCGCGCGGCTGTGCCCGCGGCCTATTTTTGGCACACGGAGGCGCCTCACAAATTCTCGCGCCATTCCGAGTCCGGCGGACGAAGTGGGCCAGCCCCACCCCCCAAGGCTATAGCGCACCCGTTTTTGTGTCTTTTTCCGCTGGACGAACTTGGCACCCCCGGCCTTCGGGCGGTTATTTTTGAGCACGGCTGTGCCCGCGGTCTATTTTTGGCACACGGAGGTGCCTCGCAAAGTCTCGTGCCATTCCGAGACCAGCGGACGAAGTTGGCCAGCCCCACCCCCCAAGGCTATAGCCCACCCGCTTTTGTGGGCTTTTTCACGCAGGACGAACTTGGCGCCCCGGCCTTCGGGCGGTTATTTTTGGGCGCGGCTGTGCCCACGGCCACTTTTTGGCAAACGGAGGTGCCTCGCAAAGTCTCGCACCATTCCGAGTCAGGCGGACGAAGTTCGCCAGCCCCACCACCCAAGGCTATAGCCCACCCGTTTGTTGTGGCATTTTTCCGCTAGACGAACTTGGCGCCCCGGCCTCGGGCAGTTATTTTTGGGTGCGGGCTGTGCCTGCGGCCTATTTTTGGCACACGGAGGTGCCTCGCAAAGTCTCGCGCGATTCCGTGTCCGGCGGACGAAGTTGGCCAGCCCCACCCCCCAAGGCTATAGCCCACCCGTTTTTGTGGCCTTTTGCCGCTGGACGAACGTGGCGTCCCGGCCATCGGGCGGTTGTTTTTGGGCGCGGCTGTGCCCGCGGCCTATTTTTGGCACACGGAGGCGGGTCGCAAAGTCTCGCGCCATTCCGAGCCCGGCGGACGAAGTTGATCAGCCCCACCCCCCAAGGATATAGCCCACCCGTTTTTGTGGGCTTTTTCCGCTGGACGAACTTGACGCCCCGGCCTTCGGATTGTTATTTTTGGGTGTGGCTGTGCCCGCGGCCTATTTTTGGCACACGGAGGCACCTCGCAAAGTCTCGCGCCATCCGAGTCCGGCGGACGAAGTTGGCCAGCCCCACACCCCAAGGCAATAGCCCACCCCGATTTTGTGGGCTTTTTCCGCTGGACGAACTAGGCGCCCCGGCCTTCGGGTGGTTATTTTTAGGCGCGGCTGTGCCCACGGCATATTTTTGGCTCATGGAGGCGCCTCGTAAAGTCTCGCGCCATTCCGAGTCCGGCGGACGAAGTTGGCCAGCCCCACCCCCCAAGGCAATAGCCCACCCGTTTTTGTGGCGTTTTTCCGCTGGACGAACTTGGCGCCCCGGCCTTCGGGTGGTTATTTTTGGGCGCGGCTGTGCCCGTGCCCTATTTTTGGCACACGGAGGCGGCTCGCAAAGTCTCGCGCCATTGCGAGTCCGGCGGACGAAGTTGGCAAGCCCCAGCCCCCAAGGCTATAGCCCACCCGTTTTTGTGGCATTTTTCCGCTGGACGAACTTGGCGCCCCGGCCTTCGGGCGGTTATTTTTGGGTGCGGCTGTGCCCGCGGCCAATTTTTGGCACACAGAGACGCCTCGCAAAGTCTCGCGCCATTGCGAGTCCGGCGGACGAAGTTGGCAAGCCCCAGCCCCCGAGGCTATAGCCCACCCGTTTTTGTGGGATTTTTCCGCTGGACGAACTTGGCGCCCCGGCCTTCGTGCGGTTATTTTTGGGCGCGGCTGTGCCCGCGGCCTATTTTTGGCCCACAGAGGGGCCTCGCAAAGTCTCGCGCCATTCCGAGTCCGGCGGACGATGTTGGCCAGCCCCACCCCCTAAGGCTATAGCCCACCCGTTTTTGTGGCATTCTTCCGCTGGACGAACTTGGCGCCCCGGCCTTCGTGCGGTTATTTTTGGGCGCGGCTGTGCCCACGGTCTATTTTGGGCTCACCGAGACGCGTCGCAAACTCTCGCGCCATTCCGAGTCCGGCGGACGAAGTTGGCCAGCCCCACCCCCCAAGGCTATAGCCCACCCGTTTTTGTGGGCTTTTTCCGCTGGACGAACTTGGCGCCTCGGCCTTCGGGCTGTTATTTTTGGGTACGGCTGTGCCCGCGGCCTATTTTTGGCACACGGAGGCGCCTCGCAAAGTCTCGCGCCATTCAGAGTCCGGCGGACGATGTGGGCCGGCCCCACCCCCCAAGGCTATAGCCCACCCGTTTTTGTGGCATTTTTCCGCTGGACGAACTTGGCGCCCCGGCCTTCGGGCGGTTATTTTTGGCTGAGGCTGTGCCCGCAGCTTATTTTTGGCACACGGAGACGCCTCGCAAAGTCTCGCGCCATTCCGAGTCCGGCGGACGAAGTTGGCCAGCCCCACCCCCCAAGGCTATAGCCCACCCGTTTTTGTGGCCTTTTTCCGCTGGATGAACTTGGTGCCCCGGCCTTCGGGCGGTTTTTTTTGGGAGCGGCTGTGGTCGCGGTCTATTTTTGGCACACGGAAGTGCCTCGCAAAGTCTCACGCCATTCCGAGTTTGGCGGACGAAGTGGGCCAGCCCCACCCGTTTTTGTGGGCTTTTTCCGCTGGACGAACTTGGCGCCTCGGCCTTCGGGCTGTTATTTTTGGGTGCGGCTGTGCCCGCGGCCTATTTTTGGCACACGGAGGCGCCTTGCAAAGTCTCGCGCCATTCAGAGTCCGGCGGACGATGTTGGCCGGCCCCACCGCCCAAGGCTATAGCCCACCCGTTTTTGTGGCATTTTTCCGCTGGACGAACTTGGTGCCCCGGCCTTCGGGCGGTTATTTTTGGGCGCGGCTGTGGCCGCGGCCTATTTTTGGCACACGGAGGCGCCTCGCAACGTCTCGCGCCATTCCTTGTCCGGCGGACAAAGTTGGCCAGCCCCACCCCCCAAGGCTATAGCCCACCCCGTTTTTGTGGCATTTTTTCCGCTGGACGAACTTGGCGCCTCGGCCTTCGGGCTGTTATTTTTGGGTGCGGCTGTGCCCGCGGCCTATTTTTGGCACACGGAGGTGCCTCACAAAGTCTCGCGCCATTCCGTGCCCGGCGGACGAAGTTGGCCAGCCCCACCCCCCCAAGCCTATAGCCCACCCGTTTTTGTGGGCTTTTTCCGCTGGACGAACGTGGCGCCCCGGCTTTCGTGCGGTTATTTTTGGGCGCGGCAGTGCCCGCGGCCTATTTTTGGCACATGGAGACGCCTCGCAAACGCTCACACCATTCCGAGTCCGGCGGACGAAATTGGCCAGCCCCACCCCCAAGGCTATAGCCCACCCGTTTTTGTGGGCTTTTTCCGCTGGACGAACTTGGCGCCCCGGCCTTTGGGCGGTTATTTTTGGGCGCGGCTGTGCCCATAGCCTATTTTTTGCTCACGGAGGCACCTCGCAAAGTCTCGCGCCATTCCGAGTCCGGCGACGAAGTTGGCCAGCCCCACCCCCCAAGGCAATAGCCCACCCGTTTTTGTGGCATTTTTCCGCTAGACGAACTTGGCGCCCCATCCTCGGGCGGTTATTTTTGGGCGCGACTGTGCCCGCGGCCTATTTTTGGCACACGGAGGTGCCTCGCAAAGTCACGCGCCATTCCGAGTCAGGCGGACGAAGTCGGCCAGCCCCACCCCCCAAGGCTATAGCCCACCCGTTTTTGTGGCCTTTTTCCGCTGGACGAACGTGGCGCCCCGGCCATCGGGCGGTTGTTTTTGGGCGCGGCTGTGCCGCGGCCTATTTTTGGCACACGGAGGCGGGTTGCAAAGTCTCGCGCCATTCCGAGCCCGGCGGATGAAGTTGATCAGCCCCACCCCCCAAGGATATAGCCCACCCGTTTTTGTGGGCTTTTTCCGCTGGACGAACTTGGCGCCCAAGCCTTCGGCTTGTTATTTTTGGCGCGGCTGTGCCCGCGGCCTATTTTTGGCACACGGAGGCAGCTCGCAAAGTCTCGCGCCATTCCGAGTCCGGCGGACGAAGTTGGCCAGCCCCACCCCCCAAGGCTATAGCCCACCCGTTTTTGTGGCCTTTTTCCGCTGGACGAACTTGGCGCCCCGGCGTTCGGGCAGTTATTTTTTGGCGCGGCTGTGCCCGCAGCCACTTTTTGGCACATGGAGGCGCCTCGCAAAGTCGCGTGCCATTCCGAGTCCGGCGGACGAAGTTGGCCAGCCGCACCCCCCAAGGCTATAGCACACCCGTTTTTGTGGCCTTTTTCCGCTGGACGAAACTTGGCGCCCCGGCCTTCGGGCGGTTATTTTTGGCTGCGGCTGTGCCCGCGGCCTATTTTTGGCACACGGATTCACATCGCAAAG